>JASAMX010030237.1:0-19917 GCA_030248175.1 Microlaimidae sp. YZB2_3 | reverse complement strand
GTATTAAATTAGAACCTATAGAGTGGCTGCGATCGGGGCAATCGCAGCTGTTAAGCTGTTATGCTGCCCAAAATTTTCAAATTTAAAATTTTTTTTTTTGGTTAAATTTTGGTTTTGGTTTTGGTTAAAATTTTGGTTAAATTCAAAAAAAATAGTTTATAAAAGAGTTCTTTAAATTTGAAATGTTCAATTTAAAAATGTGTTTTTATGCAATAAAAATATTTTTATTGTGTTTAATTGATTAATATAGAAGTTATAAGCATTTGAATTGCTTAAATACTGCTTTAAATAGTTTAAAAAACAATGAAATATGTGTGTAATCTATATTTTTGCCTTTATTTAACAAAAATCGATAGTTTTTAAAAATAGCCCCTTTTTACTCCAAAAATAGCCCCTTTTTCAAATTTTGGCATTTTTCGACAATTTCGATAGCCCCTTTTGCCCCTTTTTGTCCGAAAAATAGCCCCTTTTTCATTTTTAGACCTGGCAACCCTGCTCGTGAGCCTCACGAGGCTAACTTTTTTCTCGTCCAGATATGGGTATTTTGCGTTTCTCAAATTTTAACCCCCCTAATTTGGAGTTTAACCCCCCCGCTCCGGACCAACTTGTCCATGTATGGGTTAAACCCCCTTTTTGCTCATGGTTTTAGAAGGAACTTTTTTTAAAATATGGATTTTTAAAAACATTTAAAAATTTAGACACACATTTAAACTTTGGATTTTCCACGGTTTTTTGTTGTAATTTAAAGTTTATTGCAAACCCATGGACATTCCAGTAGGGCAGAAAACTACCCTACTTCTATAAACTTTGAAAAATCAATTTTAAAATTCTATTTAATGCAGCAATTGAAATTTTGCATAAAAATATATGTTATTGATGATACCAAATCTGAATATCACCGTGATAATTAGCGGTTAATACTAATAGCCTTCTTGAGCTGCTAAAGGGGGAGTTCAAAATCCCCCATACAATAACAAAACTGCGGTTTTTACCGATTTTTGACCAAAGCTTTAGAAAGAAGTTTTCTAAGCCTAAGCCAAACCTAAGCCTAAGCAAACCTAAGCCTAAGCCTAGGCAAAATTCTAAGCCTAAGCAAAACCTAAGCCTAAGCTTGAACCTAAGCCTAAGCAAAAAACTGAGCGTAAGCAAAATCTAAGCCTAAGCAAAAGCCTAAACCTAAGCAAAACCTAAACCTAAGCCTAAACAGCAAAACCTGAGCCTAAGCAAAACCTAAAAATCAAGCAAAATTTTTTCATGATAAATTTTCATTTGACGTTGTGTTTGCAAATATTTTTTAAAAAAACATCATTTTTGCCTGAAATGAAAAAACCCTGCTTGGCGACCTTATAAAAACAACAAGACACTTTTTGAAAAAAAAATTTCATTTTTATTTATTATTTAAACGTCGATATATAGGCTGTCCAAGAATATCGTGAACTACCTCACAAATGGATTAATACCTTTTATTGGATAGATTTATTTTAGGGCCCCCTCACCATAGTCGGATCCTTTATGGTTACATTTTTTAAACATTAAAAACTGCACAAAAATATATATTTTTATTTGATAACCAAAAAACACATAATATAAACGCATATACGCTTACAATTAGAATTGAAAATAGTGAAAAAAGTCGATTTTGTATGGAGCTTCCTGGACTCTCTTTTTAATATCTTGAAAATGGCTGATGAGCGCCAATCGCCATATTCATATCCATATCCACCTTAAATAAATACATAATATGTGATGTGAATGCAAGATTTTCCTTATCTCACTGGAGGTGTTATACTGCACAAATATCAGTTTTTTTTAATAAATCTTAGACAAAGTGATAAATGTAAATAAATTATCATGATAAAAACTCATAAATGATATTACAAGTTGTATTAAAGGTTCCTGTGGTCTTAAAATGTTTGCGGACGATACTAAGTTCTATAATATTCGAGGTATTGATTGTTCAGAGTTAAAAGCTACACTTTTGAATTTTTCTAGATGGGCCAACGATTGGCAACTAAACATAGCCTTTCAAAAATGTTCTTTTGTCATCTGGAAATCTAAATCTCGCAAGCTGTTCATATAAGCTAGGTAATAAAAAAATGTAACCCAGATTAAAGATCTAGGTATTTTGATTACAAACGACCTAAAAAATTTTAATCATTGTGCTCAAATCGCTAGCAAGGCATATTCTTGTGCATCCTTGATTTTACGCTGCTTTAAAAGTAAAAATCCATATTTTCTAACTCACGCTTATAAGACATACGTGCGTCCTTTATTGGAAACAAATAGCTCAGTTTTTAATCCTTACTACGTTAAAGATATAAAAATTCTAGAAAAAGTTCAAAAGTATTTTACCACAATAGTTTTTTTCAAATTTGTAACTTAGGTTACTTGGATTATAACCAAAGACTTAAGTTCTTGTTTCTAGATTCACTTGAAGTTCGACGTATTAAAACTGATCTTTGCATGGTATATAATATTGTAAACAATAATGTAGACTTGAAATTTATATAAATTTTTCAAATTAGATAAATCATGTTATAACTTAAGAGGAAACACATATAAATTAAAACTAACTGAAAAATACAACCATGATGTTAGAAAATATTTTTTCACCCAACGAATTGTCCCAATTTGGAACTCTTTAAAAAATGATATTGTAACAAGTAATACATTAGCAAAGTTTAAATCCTTACTCGACTCCACTGACCAGTGGCGTGCCCAGGGAGGGCGGGGTGGGCGGCCGCCCCGCCCCCCCCCCCCAAATCCGGCAAAGCCGCATTTTTTTGTAAGGGGGGACCCTTACGTTTTTTTTAAATTTTGGGAGAGAAATATAAATTTTTTCTTTAATATTGATACAGAAACATAAACATTCCTGTTGCCTTCCAAAAGCATATTAATAGTCAAAAACCAAAATTTTTCCGCTACGCGGGTAGTTTAAATTGACAATTTATCTTAGTTTTTCAAATTTCAAATCTATTATCCGTTTAATAGTTAAGGCATACATGTTTAATAAAACTACTATAACCCCTATTATCCTTTTATTCACGTTTAAACACATTTTTTAAAATGTATTTAGGTATAAAAAAACCTTAAAATTTGTAATAAGTATTATTTGAAATTAAAATTTCTATTGTATTTTAGCGCCTTCAAGTCAAACTTTTCTTCCCCTCAAGGCATTCGGGCCCCCGATCCTGACTAGGGGACTCTGCTCCGCCGGGCTTTGTCCCTTTGCCCCCAGTACCACTATTCCGGGGGGGGGTGGGTACCGCCCCCAAGACCCCCTTACGTCTAATATCGGCGCCCCGTGGGGGGGTTGTGTTTTTGTGTTTTTTTGGGTGTGTGTCTCTGTTATCGCCTTTTTGTCGTCTCAACTTATAATTTTCTGACAATAATAAATTCAATTCAAAATTCAAAAAAAACTGGAATCGCGGGACTATAGACATTAGTTTTCTCAAGAACCTAAGCAAACTTAAAATCAAACAAAACATCAAATTTAGCTTGATTTTAAGGTTTTGCTAGGCTCCGCTGAGCGAAATTAAAAATGTTTCGCATGATAAGCTAGAAATATTTATTAATAATTTATTCAAAAAATAACGGTTTTTACAGTTGCATAACCACTTGATTGAATTATAATTGAAGAATGCTACAGTTTGTCTGAAATTTTCGGGCGGGGAAATCTGGATGTTGGAGGGAGGGTTAAAATCTAGGCACAAAGTGAGAATTTTAATCTTGAAATTTTCTATTCATTTTTCCAAAATTGAAGTGGGGGAGGGTCCCCCCACCTTTCGGCGGGAATCTTAAAGGAACTCGGAGAGGACTTTACCCGCTGTCAGGTAACGCAATACCCCAAAATGGGGTACTTTGTTGAGAGAGCCAGATCTGGAGCTGTCAATGACCAATTTTCATCACGGGACATATTTTTTGTTCCAATACATACATGTTTTAATAATGACAAATAAAAATTAAAGCACTAAAACTTAGAAAACTTATAATTAATAAATGTTTTTAGACATACTCCAAGTAACTAATAGTATGTCTCAATTTTGATGCACTGTCGATTTTAATTTTCAAAAACTGCCAAGGTAAGAAATCGTTACAACTTTGCAATATCATAGACTGTGCACTGCCCCTGGGGTTTTATGGAGGTTACGGGCAACTTTTTTTAAACCGGGGGGAACAGCAGGGGAGAAGAAAAGAAAAAACAAGAAAAAAAGGGAAAAAAAGACGAAATTTAAGTAAAAATAGGTCTAAAATAGCTTTAAAAGCTTTGAGTGTAAACTAAGATAATTTTGGGATGAATGTCGCAATGATAGGTCAAAAATGGCGCCATATGGTTTTATTCTGGGCTAGGGGGCTGATTGAGGGAAACCCTCTCCAAGTCTCCCCAGATGATGTTTAGCTTAACCCCCGCCCCACTCAAAAGTGGGGGGAAGGGGTGAAAAAGTTACTCCCCCACTTCAATTTTGGAAAAATGAATAAAAAATTTCATTAAAATGACTTCTATTAGCAACCAGTAGTGATTCTGCCCCCCCCCCCTAGCCCAAAAATAAAAAGTACCCAAGAATCATGGTGCTATTTTTGACCTAATAATTACAACATTATATATTTTGAAAATTATTGAGTCTTTAGCCTATTTCAAAGCTTTAAGCCATCTCCACTATTTTTACTTACATTTCGTCTTTTTTATCCCTTTTTTTCTTGTTTTTTCTCTTTCTCCCCTGCTTGTCCCCCCCCCGGTTTAAAAAAAGTTGCCCCCCGTAACCTCCCATAAAACCCCAGGGAGTGTACTTTATGATATTATACACAAAGTCATAAAGTTTATTACCTTGGGAGGTTCTTTGAAAAATAATCCCATCACATGCATCAAAGTAGACATACTATTAATAACTCTTCAAAATTCTTGAAGTGTGTGTCTAAAAACATTTGTTAGATTATATAATTAAGTTTTTATAAGTTTTAGTGCTTTAATTTTTATTTGTCATTATTAAAACATGTATGTATTGGAACCAAAAATATGTACCATAATAAAAATTTGCAACTTCCACTACACCATAGGTGGGCAGCCTCCAGGATCTAGGGGGGTATACCTGACCCCCGAAATTACCCCATTTTTAGTTATGACCTATACATGGGCACGGGGGGTTGTGGTTGAGGGGAAACCCTTTTTAAAACTTCCCAATGTGTCTCAGCTTAATCTCTGCCCCACTCAAGTGGGGGAGGGGTGAAGTTACTCCACTTCAATTTTGAAAAACTAATAAAATTTCATTAAATGACTTCTAACTTGCCTGACTCTCAAATCTTCTCCTTTTCCCAACATCCGGGTTTAACCCCTGCCCCCAGTCTCAGAGAATGCAGGCATTTTAAAGATGAATTAATCAAGTGGTTACTGGAAAGATGGACTGTTTAAAACCGTTATTTTTTGAATAAATTATCATGATATTTATCATTTATCACTAATATTTATCGTGTAACTCTTAGAAATTATTTTTGCTATAGTTAAAGAAACCTTAAAATCAACTTAAAATTTAGTATTTTTGTTTGATTTTAAGGTTTTGCTTAGGTTGCTTAGAAAAACTAATGTTGATAACAGTTTGTATTATTCAGGTTTTTTTTTAATTTTTGATTCAGTTCTATTTTATTTGTCGTATTATAGTTAGGGCGAATAGGTAGTCTATAATATCGCCTAAGATATAAGATGTAGTGTGGCAGTGGCGCCCCGACCCCTTCTCAAGGGTTAGTATTTGCCCAGGATTTTATTTTGGGTGGGGGCGGTCTGAGGGGGCAAATACTAACCCTAAAGGGGGTCTGGGGGGCGGTAGCCCCCCAGAAATAGGGGGTCTTGGGGTCAAACACGGGGGGTGTGGGGGGCGAGAGCCCCCCAGCGGGGTTAAGGGGCAGAGCCCCTTGTCAGGGGGTCCGGGGGCAGAATGCCCTCGGGGGAGAAAATTTTGACTTGAAGGCGCTAAAATACAATAGAAATTTTAATTTCAAATGATACTTATTACAAATTTTAAGGTTTTTTTATACCTATACATTTAAAAAATGTGTTTAAACGTGAATAAAAGGATAATAGGGGTTATAGTAGTTTTATTAAACATGTATGCCTTAACTACTAAACGGGATAATCGATTTGAAATTTGAAAAACTAAGATAAATTGTCAATTTAAACTACCCGCGTAGCGGAAAAATTTTGGGTTTTTGACTATTAATATGCTTTTGGAAGGCATCAGGAAAGTTTCTGTATTAATATTAAAGAAAAAAATTTTTCTCTCCCAAAATTTAAAAAACGTAAGGGTCCCCCCTTACAAAAAAATCCCGCTTTGCCGGATTTTGGGGGGGGGGAGGGGCAGCCGCCCCCCCCCCTGGGCACGCCACTGGTCAGTGGAGTCGAGTAAGGATTTAAACTTTGCTAATGTATTACTTGTTACAATATCATTTTTTAAAGAGTTCCAAATTGGGACAATTCGTTGGGTGAAAAAATATTTTCTAACATCATGGTTGTATTTTTCAGTTAGTTTTAATTTATATGTGTTTCCTCTTAAGTTATAACATGATTTATCTAATTTGAAAAATTTATATAAATTTCAAGTCTACATTATTGTTTACAATATTATATACCATGCAAAGATCAGTTTTAATACATCGAACTTCAAGTGAATCTAGAAACAAGAACTTAAGTCTTTGGTTATAATCCAAGTAACCTAAGTTACAAATTTCAAAAAACTATTGTGGTAAAATACTTTTGAACTTTTTCTAGAATTTTTATATCTTTAACGTAGTAAGGATTAAAAACTGAGCTATTTGTTTCCAATAAAGGACGCACGTATGTCTTATAAGCGTGAGTTAGAAAATATGGATTTTTACTTTTAAAGCAGCGTAAAATCAAGGATGCACAAGAATATGCCTTGCTAGCGATTTGAGCACAATGACTAAAAATTTTTAGGTCGTTTGTAATCAAAATACCTAGATCTTTAATCTGGGTTACATTTTTTTATTACCTAGCTTATATGAACAGCTTGCGTGATTTAGATTTCCAGATGACAACAGAACATTTTTGAAAGGCTATGTTTAGTTGCCAATCTTTGGCCCATCTAGAAAAATTCAAAAGTGTAGCTTTTAACCCTGAACAATCAATACCTCGAATATTATAGAACTTAGTATCGTCCGCAAACATTTTAAGACCACAGGAACCTTTAATACAACTTGTAATATCATTTATGAGTTTTTATCATGATAATTTATTTACATTTATCACTTTGTCTAAGATTTATTTAAAAAAAACTGGTATTTGTGCAGTATAACACCTCCAGTAAGATAAGGAAAATCTTGCATTCACATCACATATATGTATTTATTTAAGGTGGATATGGATATGAATATGGCGATTGGCGCTCATCACCCATTTTCAAGATATTAAAAAGAGAGTCCAGGAAGCTCCATACAAAATCGACTTTTTTCACTATTTTCAATTCTAATTGTAAGCGTATATGCGTTTATATTATGTGTTTTTTGGAAAGATTGGAAAGTTGGACAACATGGTATTTACCACAAAAAAGGTATTTAAGGCCCTAAAAAAGCTCCCAAACAAATTGTCTCGAACACCTGACTGTTTTCCAGCTTACTTTTTTTTTTAAAGCTGAAGCGGGCCGGCCATGGATATTCCATATTACCGCCTACCACCCTATATCAGCACTGTTGTTGATGTAGAATGTTAGTCAAAGCCCCACCCCTATCAGAGGATTTTAGGGATTAGATGTGAGGTTATATTTAATAATACAGAGAGAATAATAAAATAATAAAAATAAAAAAGTTATAATAAAAGGACTATAAGCAAAAGTAAGAAGAGTTTACCGGTTATTTAAGTTACCGGTTATTTAAGGTTATTTAAGATTATTTAAAGGTTATTTAAAGTGTTATTTAAGGTTATTTAAAGGGTATTTAAAGATTATTTAAAGGTTTAAAGGTTTATTTAAAAGTTTAAAGGTTTAAAGGTATAAAGGTTTTAAAGGAGGTATATCGAAAACGCTTGGCTAAAGTTATTGCTGAACCTTTGGCAATAATCTTTCAGGATGTCTTTTGATTTTGGAGAATTACCACTTGATTGGAAAATAGCTTTATTAAACTTACTGTTTAAAAAAGGCACTAAAAGCCTAAAAGAAAATTATCGTCCAATTTCACTTACATCTTTTTCTTGTAAACTAATGGAACAGCTTGTCAAAGAAGAACTGCTTGTCTTTTTCCATATCATTTTGTCAAGGTTTCAACATGGTTTAAAGGCAAAAAGTTCTACAATAACACAGCTGTTGGAAACTTTTAATGAGTGGACGCTAGCACTAAAAGACAAATTTCTAATTGATGTCATTTACTTGGATTTTGCCAAGGCCTTTGACACCGTGTCACATCAAAAATTGTTATATAAGCTAGAAAAATATGGTGTTTCTGGTAAATTTTTAAAATGGATAAAAGAATTTTTAGTTGGGCGGGAAATTAAAGTTGTAATTAATAACTCAGTATCCAAATCATTTCCTGTAAAAAGTTCAGTTCCTCAGGGTTCTGTTTTAGGTCCATTTTTGTTCTTGGTATATATTAATGATATTGTTGATTGTGTTAAGTTCTCACAAATTAGACTCTTTGCAGATGATATAAAGTTGTTTGTAAAATCTTCATCTAAAGATTACCACATTCAAACCTTGAGACTTCAGCAAGATTTAGATAGAATACACGGCTGGTCACAAGACTGGCAACTGCAGTTATCTAATCACAAATGTGAAGTTCTTCATATTCGAAATCATAGCAGAGTTAATTTGTAAATATAAGCTTGGTAATAACGTACTTGCAACTACAGAATTGGTGCGTGACCTAGGTGTTTATATATCCCATGATCTGAAATTCTCTAAACACTGTGAAATCACAGCAAAAAAAGCTATGAGAGTGACACCACTAATTTTTTAGAACATTCAACTCAAACTCTAGAAATAATTTTCTCAGAGCATATAAGTCCTATGTTAGACCAATTCTGGAGTATGCTAGTGCAGTTTGCAACCCTTATTTACAAAAGGATATAAACATTTTGGAAAAAGTGCAACAAAATTTCACTAGACGTTTGTTTTATAAATGCAAGTTGTTACCTGTTGGTTATGAACATAGACTGAATTACCTAGGTTTAGAAAGATTAAAGGATCGAAGAGACAAAATTGATTTATATGAGTGCTTTAAAATTATACATTGCTTAAACAATTTGCAAGCCAATGATTTTTTTAAGTTTAACCTGCAGCCCACCCGTGGTCATCCATTTAAATTGGCAATGGAAGACTGCCGAATTAATGCAAGGAAATTTTCTTTTGCAAATAGGGTTGTTACACCTTGGAACAATCTACTCCCATCTCAAGTAACTGTCGATTCTTTGGATGCATTCAAGAAGAGTTTTGGAACTGACTTAAATAAGCGCTCTTTTTGAGCCTTTAAAGTCATATCAGATAGCTATGTTCATTGATAATTAGTTACAATTGTGATTCATATTGGCGGCAATTAAGTCGCAGATTTGATGTTGTTGATGAAAAAAAAAAGAAAACAAAATAGAAAAAGAGAAAAAATAAACACAATGAAATTATGAAATTAAATTAAAATTAAATTACAGAAGAATTAAACTATGCATAAACTATGCTTAGTATGATATTAATTCTGTTATCTGATCATTAAAAAAAAAGAAGCAGGGTTTTTTCATCTCAGGCAAAAATGATGTTTTTTTAAAAATATTTGCAAACACAACGTCAAATGAAAATTTATCATGAAAAAATTTTGCTTGATTTTTAGGTTTTGCTTAGGCTCAGGTTTTGCTGTTTAGGCTTAGGTTTAGGTTTCGCTTAGGTTTAGGCTTTTGCTTAGGCTTAGATTTTGCTTACGCTCAGTCTTTTGCTTAGGCTTAGGTTCAGGCTTAGGCTTAGGTTTTGCTTAGGCTTTGCTTAGGCTTAGAATTTTGCCTAGGCTTAGGCTTAGGTTTGCTTAGACTTAGGTTTGGCTTAGGCTTAGAAAACTTCTTTCTAAAGCTTTGGTCAAAAATTGGTAAAAACCGCAGTTTTGTTATTGTATGGGGGATTTTGAACTCCCCCTTTAGCAGCTCAAGAAGGCTATTAGTATTAACCGCTAATTATCACGGTGATATTCAGATTTGGTATCATCAATAACATATATTTTTATGCAAAATTTCAATTGCTGCATTAAATAGAATTTTAAAATTGATTTTTTAAAGTTTATAGAAGTAGGATAGTTTTCTGCCCTACTGGAATGTCCATGGGTTTTCAATAAACTTTAAATTACAACAAAAAACCGTGTAAAATCCAAAGTTTAAATGTGTGTCTAAATTTTTAAATGTTTTTAAAAATCCATATTTTAAAAAAAGTTCCTTCTAAAACCATGAGCAGAAGGGGGGTTTAACCCATACATGGACAAGTTGGTCCAGAGGGGGGGGGGGTTAAACTCCAAATTAGGGGGGTTAAAATTTGAGAAACGCAAAATACCCATATCTGGGTTGTTGTTTTTTCGCCGGCGCCTAGCCTCCAAATTTTAGGCGCCAGCGCTGAAATCTAGGCGCCAAAAACATAAAAAAATTTTTATGTCAACAAATGGTGCTAATAAATAATTCTTTCAGTACCATATATAGTTTTGGATGACTTTGAAGTCAAATTTTTGTTTTATATGCTAAAAAAATAAAAAAAATAAATTTTTTTCTTTTTTCAATGCTCAACTTCTAAATGCGTAAAATTTTGCCAAAGGATCATAATTTAACAAGAAAACATTGGCACAGAGACCTAGAAAATTATAAAATAATTTGGGTTTAGCTTGGCTGGCATAATTTTAATATGAAGGTGTCTTGGTACAGTTGGTTTAAAATTTGTATATGGATTTTTTAAACAGGTTGTTTACATTATTTTTTCTTTATGTTTGCGTTCTTTATTTTTTCTTTATATTTTTTAATTCTCATTTTAAATTATTGTTTGTTTGATGAATTAAAACTTTAGAGGAGGATCTCTAATAGCTTATTAGACTAAATTAAATAAAATTATATATTTTAAATCAATATAAAAAAATGATACTTTTTTTAAGTGAAACAGATAAAAACAGTTAGCAAGAATCATGAAAATTTTTTTAAAAATCTTGCAATATAATGATTAGATAATGATTTTAAATTAAAAGACAATAACTGAATCATGAAAAGTTTTTAAAAAAATCTTGCAATATAATCAAGTCCGTAGCCAGGGGGGGGATTGGGGGGATTAATCCCCCCCTCAAATTCTGGGAAGGCAAAAAATTTCGTAAGGGTCCCCCCTTTGGTTTTTTTAAAAATTTAGAAAAAAATTTTTTTTTTCCAAATCACTCTGTAATGTAATAAAGCTATCTAAAATGCATTATTTAAAGTGATTTAGGTTCATAAAAGCACTTATTCATAAAAAAAGAATTATTTATAATTCAAAACATTAGTGCAGTGAGTTTAAAAATATTGTATTTTTGTTTTGTGTGAAAATATTTGCATAAAAGCGGCAGTATCAAAGAGCGGGAAGTCACGATTCAACCACTTTTTTGGTATAAAAAAGAAAACGTTTGTTCTTTTTTATTAAAATAGTAATAAAATACCTAAAACTATTTTATTTTGTTGTATTTATTTAAAAAAAACAACTGAAAATAAATAAAGATTCAGTACTTAAATTTAGGTTTCCTGATGCCTTTTAAAAGCTTAGAATTAAAAAATTTTCCCCGGGGGGCATTCTGCCCCCCGGACCCCCTACAAGGGGCTCTGCCCCTTACCCCGCTGGGGGGCTCCCGCCCCCCAGACCCCCCTTGTGGGCCCCTATAAACCACCCTCCAAAAAATCCCCCCCTCAATTCAAATCCTGGCTACGGCCCTGATAATAATATGATAATCATTTTAAAAGTCAATAATTTTTTTAGCAAAATGGTTTTAATAAGGGGTAATTTTAGGTTTCGATCAAAACTAAACTTTATTAATTTGTTTTTTTAAGATTTTTATTTTAAATGGCATTTCTCAGGGTTAAAAAAATATAATTAATTAGCAGTATTACCTATATGCCAAAAAAATAAATAAATAAATTATTAATAAGTTCAAAACAGTTATGCCCTGACGCTGAGCCTAACGAAGCGCAAGAAAAATTTTAAAAATTGATATTTTAAAACTTTAAAAATTTTGCTTCCTTTTTTGTCTATTTGTCTAAAAAAAACTGTAAAAATATGTGTTCAGCCAAAAATCTAGGCGCCAGGCTGGCGCCAAGGCCCAAAATTTTAGGCGCCAGTGGGAATTTCTAGGCGCCAGTGGCGTCGATTTGGCATAAAAAAAACTCAGACCCATATCGTTTTTTTCTGGAGTGCATTTTACCCATATCGTTTTTCGATTTTGAAGGAAAAATAGGGAAAAAAAACGCTAATTTTAGGTCAAAAAGTCTTTTCTATTGCATTTTTGAGCTTTTCATTGCTTAAAACATTCTTTTTGACCTCAAAACTTAAGTTTGGAGGCAGTTAGAAGTCATTTTAAAGACATTTTTGCTTCATTTTTCCAAAATTGGGGGTTCCCCCCCACTTCTGAGTGTGGGGGGGGGGGTTAAACCCCCTTCTCAGAATTTGGGGGGTTAACCCCCCAACCCCTCCCCGGATCGGGTTAAAAATTACATAAGCACACATTGGCAGAGCCTGGATTTTACAAAAAAGGAATTTAGAGACGTTAGTTTCAGACCCCT
Source organism: Microlaimidae sp. YZB2_3 (assembly GCA_030248175.1). NCBI lineage: Eukaryota > Metazoa > Nematoda > Chromadorea > Desmodorida > Microlaimidae > Microlaimidae sp. YZB2_3. The sequence continues at coordinate 7,172 of JASAMX010030237.1, read as the reverse complement.
TGGCTAAACCCACATTGTAAACCAAAGCACATGAGCAGCATCTCGGCTCCATGTTTTCTAGGGTACCTACCTATATGAAAAAAATTTGAGCCAATGCTATAGGCGGCAGGAAAATTTAGGAGGGGGGAGGTACATAAATCAACCAATATGATTGTTTGTTTTGCTTTCTGTGTAGTACTTATTACTTATAAAAATTATTGTACTAACTTTGAAATAACATTAGCATCAGGCAACATAAATAACGAGATATATATGTATGTATACTATAGAAAGTGACCGCTGAGCAAAGCGAAACGGAACAAATTTTTGGTTTTTGGGGGTCCATTGGGGTACTAAAATTATTTTAAAGTTTGGTGCCGAGCGATTAGCGAGGCGCTAGAAAATTTTGAATTTTTAGCCTCTAAAAACCCCCAAATTTTATTATCTGGCGACCATTTCGGGCGGGGCGGCGGCCGCCCCCCCCCCGCCCAACCACTATCCTTATTTTTACTCCTGTCCGACCGTTTCGGGGGGGGGGGAGCGGCCCCCCCCCCGCCCCGCCCCCTGGCTACGTCCCTGCTGCCATCGGCGTGGCCGCGCCCGGTGTCAGCTTGCCTGGCCTCCCCACGTCCGCCAAATAATTTTGTGCATATTGATCAAATACTAAGGCAAAATATTGAAAAAAAATTTAAATTGAAATAATAAAATAGCTGTATAATTTAAACTAAAATGACTGGGTTTTTTTCTCATTCAAACGCGTTTTAAATTTTTTGTCTACCAAATTGAAATCATGGACAAAAGATCCCTCCCTAACGTTTAAAATTGTATTTAAAAACCCATAAATAACTTTTAATTTTATTGGTTATTTGAGTTAAAACATAATTTAATTTTAATATATAGAGTTGTAGTCGTTTATTGTAAATAATTGCTTTGAACATAATAATGTGTTTTGAAACAAGAAAAATAGCATAGTCAAATATTTTTGAAATAAAACCACAAGATTTTTTTTTAATATGGTAAACCAACATTTCATAATTGTTAAATGTTTTGTAGAATGCCATAAGCATTAGTTTAGTGTGTTTACGTTTTAAATTAATGCAATATTTTTTGAGATATTAACGTTTTCCAGCGGTCCGGCGGTGTGGGTTTTACCCAGTGTTTTCAGGTTGGAGTTTTTCTCCCTAACCTCGGGTTTTTTTCCAAGCGATTGATTTTTTTTTAAAAAAAAACCCCATAGGGTTTTTTTTTTTCTGAAGTTGGGGTTTTTTTTTAGGATTTTTTCAGTTGGAACGAATTTTCATATCTGGTTAAAAACAGCCTTAAATCCACAAATTTTTTTTTAAATCCTAGTGGATTAATGCAAGTTGTTGTTTAATTAAAGTTGTTTTTTTTTTGAAAATAATCTGCTCTAATATCAAATTATTAATATCTTGTTTTAAATTAATTAAATATTTCCTGTAATTTTTGTGTTTTTATAAAAATAGTAAAGGTGCTGAAGACGTACCAAGAATAGATAAGAGATTTTACACTACAAATACTAAACAAAAACATGTTTCTAGGCCAATTCTTACCCGGAGATTTAGATTTTAAACTTTAAAACGTATTTAAAACACGATTTTTGATAATATGGAGTAAAATATAGGCGAAAAATGACAATATTTTGTGTACACAATTTTTACTGTTAAGAAATAATTTTAATGAAACGCTAAATTAAATTTAAAACGTTAATTTTGACCTCAAAACTTAAGTTTGGAGGCAGTTAGAAGTCATTTTAAAGATATTTTTTCTTCTTTTTTCCAAGATTGAGGAGGGGGTTACCCTTTTCTCCCCCGCCACTTTTGAGTGGGCGGGAAGGGTTATACCCCCCTTCTTAAAATTTGGGGGGGGTTAACCCCCCCTCCTGTGCCCATCTACTATGGTACCCCGGACACCATACATGGGCACGGGAGGGGGGGTTGGGGGGTTAACCCCCCTCTAAATTCTGAGAAGGGGGGTTTAACCCCCCCACTCAAGTGGGGGGGAGAAAAGGTTAACCCCCCAATTTTGGAAAAATTAAGAAAAAAATGTCTTTAAAATGACTTTTAACTGCGTCCAAACTTAAGTTTTGAGGTCAAAATGAATGTTTTAAGCAATAAAAAGCTCAAAAATGCATTAAAAGGGCTTTTTGACCTAAAATTAGCGTTTTTTACCTATTTTTCCTTAAAAATCGAAAAACGATATGGGTAAAATGCACTCCAAAAAAAAAACGATATGGGTATTTTGCGTTTCTCGAATTTTAACCCCCCCAAATTTGGGGTTTAACCCCCCCACTCCGGGCCAACTTGCCCATGTATGCCGGACACCCCCCTAAAATTTGGGGGAGGGGTGGTGTGGTGCAGGTGTCCAGAAATTTGAACGCCAGCAGTTGATCGCCGAGCTTTTGACCGCCAGTATTAGAACGCCGCGCACTTGAACACCGAGCATTAGACCACCGAGCAGTTGATCGCCGCAGGATTGCATATAAATTTTATGCAAATTTCTTGATCATCACAAAAAAAAATCATCTTTAACAATACATTGTTAATTATGAATTTAGTTTTAGTTTTTATAGAACAATTTAATTAAAACTTCGAAATTACGGAAGTTTTAAAAATCCTCTCAGTCCATGTTTCTTGGAGTCCATTCGGTTTCATTTCCGCAGTTTTTGAGCCTGTCCGTAGGAAAAATATATTTATTGATTTATTGAATAAATAAGGTATCAATCGAATCAAAAAAGTGTTAGGACGAATTTACCCGCTTTCCGCTACACTTTGACCAAAAATCAAGCTTTAAAATTTTAAAACCAGCTCACAATTAACCCAGCCTCGCGAAGCTCAAAAAAATATTTCCAGCCTCACGAGGGCGTAGTGTCTTGGAAATAACCTGGTCTCTAAATTAAAATTTAGTGTTTTAAGATGCTTTTTTTTTTATAAAATCACTTTCCAGGCTTTATTCTATTGAATATTTTGCTCAAGATTAACAAAAAAGTTTACATACATGCTTTAAGCCCAAAAATGCCCTCGCAAGGGCCTCGCGAGGCTCTCGTTAGGCTAGCCTTTTTTTTTTCACGTTTTTTTTTTATTTTTTTAATTTACATTTTTAATTTACATTTTTTGTTTAATTTTCAGGTTATATAAATTTATCATAAAAATTTAGTTTGATTTTAGGTTTCGCTTAGGATCAGGAACAACATGTTAATCATTAAAGAATTAACAATGCTTTAATTTTTTTTTATTTTAGGTTTTGCTTAGGTTTAGAAAAACGTTAATTTTTGACTCATTGTTTATTGCCAAAAAACATTGCTTTGTATAAATGTTTTATCTAAAACATTTTTTTATATTCTGTTGAGTTTTTTATTATTCTCGGGGGGAGTTTATACTACCTTGGTGACGAGTTTTACCGTCTTTTTTAAAGCAACACGTACTACGGCGTTCTAATGCTGGCGGTCAAATGCTCGGCAATCAAGTGCTGGCGTTCAAATTTTCTTGAATCGTGGTACATACATGGGTAAATTTGGAACGAGAATTAAGTTAGCCTCTCGTAACAGCTTAGGCTTAGGCTTAGGCGCTCTCAGCCTCTCCTAAGGAAAAAATCAAATATCTCACAAAATACTGAAGTGATTTCAAAACTAAAAATATGAATTCCGGCCCACAAAGCGGGGTAAACACGGTGCAAACACCGTGTTTGTTAGTGTATTCGGTGTAAGCACCGTGTAAACTACGGTATTTTTGGGTGCTAGCACGGTGTTAATTAATCCGAACAAGTTACAGTAGGTTTCACGGCTAATTTTATTTTTTTTGTTCGAAAAAATGGTATCGGGCAAAGTCCCAACTGAGGAAAGTCCCAACGTGGAAAGTCCCAACCAATCGATGAATCTCCCAACAGTTCAAATATTAGAAATACGTTTGCAAAACCGGTGTTAAACACGATAATTTTAAACAACCGAAAATAAATAAATGCATTAAATGAATGATAAATGGAATTATGCAATTTTGTAAACGTACTTTCAAAAATGCAAGTTTCCACCCCAATGAGATTTTTTTTTGATTTTTGGGTTTTGCTTAGGCTTAGAAAAAAAAGTTTTTACTCTTCAGTTTAAAAAGCATCATTAAATACAAATTTACCATAATACAATTTTGCTTGATTTTTAGGTTTTGCTTAGGCTTAGGTACTCAGTTTTTTGAATAAAGAATTTAATGCTATATTTTTATTAATTATAGTGTTAATTGACTAAAAAATAAAATGTTGTTTGTTGCAAACGTATTTTTTGATTCTGTTGGGACTTTCCACAAACTGTTGGGAGATTCCACAGTTGGGAGATTCACCCTTTTTGTTGGGAGATTGCTCGGAACCGAAAGAAATTTTGGCAAGCACTAAAAGACACCTACCACACCTACTACACCTACTACACCGACCGACCTAAGCAACCTAAGCAAAACCTCAAAATCAAACAAAACACTAAATTTAGCTTGATTTTAAGGTTTTGCTTAGGTTGCTTAGGGAAATTTTTAGAAACAAGAGGAGTTTCACCCCTCGGTTGGTCGGTCGGTGTAGTAGGTGTAGTAGGTGTGGTAGGTGTCTTTTAGTGCTTGCCTGTTTAACATATATTTACAATATTTTGTTCTGCCACTTTTTACACAAATTTGCAATTACTTAATAGAGATTTAAAAGTTTATCAGTTTTTTCATCAAATACAAATAATTCCTCTAAATTTTGCTTTTTATATCTTTTTTTATCGTTTAATGAAATTTTAACAGACTTAGCCCCAGGTATACCGAAACCTACTGTAATTTGTCCGGATTAACGAACACCGAGCTAGCACGAAGATTATTCTTCTTCGTGAATTCCGGCCCATTTCCAGCCAGGGTGCATAAAGTTAGCCTCTTGAGCGCCTCTCCAGCGCCTCTCACTCAAGAGCGTTATTGAGCTTCATTTGATGAGTTTTAATTTATTTGGCAAGTTTTTACTCTTAAAACACTTTAAAACTGAATACGGAATGCAAGTCATGTTAAAGAAATTAATTTAAAGCATTTTAATTAAGTTTTTGTATCGGGTTATTTACTTTTTCGAGGGCGCTTGAGAGGCTGAGAGGCGCTCGAGAGGCTGGCGGCTTTGTCATTTATTAGCCAATTTCAACGATTCAAAGAGGTTTTTTGCATCTAAGGAAAGAAATCGGCGTCTACTTTCATAATAAACATTAATTTTGCCTAATCGGGCCAATTTTAAGATTTTACAATCAACGAGAAAAAAGTTGGCCTCGTGAGGCTCACGAGGCTGACGCCTTACGAAAATTTCCCGGACGGGGAAAATTTTGTGGTTAATTTTGAGTGAAAAACCCGGACCGGGTGACATGTTCATGTTTATCTTTTTTAATGACAGAAAAAAGAAAAATACGTTAAAAAACTTCATAGTACGTAAATAATGGAATTCAAAGGGCTTTTTTTAGAAAATAGTATGTTTTGACAAAGTTTTTTATTAAAATATCAAGGCACAGTGTTGTTAATAAGTACTTTTTTGCACACAATATAGTAATGAGAATATTTAATGAATCACACACCTACATTGGTATTTAGATAATGATACAACTCCGAAGTGGAAAAATTCCTCTTGAAAATTAAATTTTCTTTTGTGCTATTTAATCGCTTCAAATTTTATTTAAGTGTATGCATTTGTGGAAAGATTTTAAAAACCTTCCTATAGTTTTTAAAACAATAAAAAATTTTTCAGTTCTAAAACATGGTTTTATTGGGTTTATTAAAAAATCGTAAGAATTTACAAAAACTTTTTAAAACAAACTGCCTTTTTATGCACAGGTTTTTAAATTCAGAAACGATTTATCCCTGAAAGTGTACGTTATATTTTGTTTGAGGTTGAAGTTTGATAATATTGTTTGTTCAACGCAAATTATTTGATGAAAGTTTTTAAAAAATCTTTAAAAAAAACTTGGATTTGACATATTCTTTTAATTTTTGAATGGCAATATATTGGGGAATTTTTAACAATTTAGACAATTAAAACTTTTTTAAGCTTAGAACATGGGGAATTTTTTAAATTTAGGTTTCACTGAAAAAAAAATTATTACAAAAACCCAATAAACACTATTACAAAAACCCAATCATTTGAGAATTGCACTTTTAAATAGATAATTAAAATTGCGAAGGATGCTCTGGAATTCCGAAGGGTGTCTGGAAGTTTTGTTTTTTACATTTCAACTTCGGAAAATTCGTTTTTTGAATGCGATTTTGTAAACGTGTTTTAACCAGGCAAAATTCCGCTCAAACCATAAAATTTTGCCTAATTTCTTAAAAAAATAATAAGATTTTTACTTTTAAATTTAAAAAAACACACTATAAAATACAAATTTACTACAATAAAGTTTTGGTTAAGTTTTAGCTTTCGCTTAGGCTTAGGCTCGCAGTTTTTCAAAACAAATCATTGAATAAAAGTTTATCATGGTAAAATTTAGCTTGATTTTTAGGTTTTGCTTAGGCCTAAGGAAAAAAATGTTTTTGATCCACATCTTTAAAAAGTATGTTCACAAAATCGCATCCAAAAGACGAGTTTTCCAAAAATAAGACAAAACATTTTAAAGATTTAATTAAAACTTCGAAATTACGGAAGTTTTAAAAATCCTCTCAGTCCATGTTTCTTGTAGTCCATTCGGTTTCATTTCCGCAGTTTTTGAGCCTGTCCGTAGAAAAAAAATATTTATTGATTTATTAAATAAATAGGTTATCAATCGAATCAAAAAAGTGTTAGGACGAAGTTACCCGCTTTCCGCTACACTTTGACCAAAAATCAAGCTTTAAAATCTTAAAACCAGCTCGCAATTAACCCAGCCTCGCGAAGCTAACAAAAAATATTTACAGCCTCACGAGGGCGTAGTGTCTTGGAAATAACCTGGTCTCTAAATTAAAATTTAGTGTTTTGAGATGCTTTGTTGTCATAAAATCACTTCGCAGGCTTTATCCTATTAAATATTTTGCTCAAAATTAACAAAAAAGTTTACATACATGCTTTAAGCCCAAAAATGCTCCCGCAAGGGCCTCACGAGGCTCTCGTAAGGCTGGCCTCACGAGGCTAACTTTTTTCTCCCTTACAATCAACCAATTATTTTTTCAAAAAAATCCGGATAAAAAAGCGGACGTTCCGTTCCGGATATGAACAGATAAGGA
>JASAMX010030236.1:0-13137 GCA_030248175.1 Microlaimidae sp. YZB2_3 | reverse complement strand
TGTTGTAAAAAGTTACTTTTACTTTTACTTAAAATAATAAAAGTAACGGATTTTGGATTACTTTTACTTTTACTTTTACTCGACTTTTGAAGTTTTAATTACTTTTACTTTTACTCTTACTCAACTTTTGAATTTTCAAATACTTTTACTTTTACTCTTACTCGGATTTTCCACTGCAAATACTTAAATTAATTTAAGTAAAATTTAAGTAATTTCAATGGGTAGATTCCCCATGGGCTTGTTGTAAAGTAAATGGCAAAAGACAATTTTTTAAGCCGCTAACACGCTCAGAAGACAATTTTTTAAGCCGCTAACACGCTGAAACCATTTATTTTGACCAAAAACTTATTAAAATGATAATTTACACATAAAATTAGCAAAAAAAACTTTAGAACGGAGCTCTGGAGCTTCCAAAACCGGTGTTTTGCTTCGGTTCAAAATTACTTTTATTATACTTTTACTCTTACTTTTACTTAAAAAAATAGGTCTTACTTTTACTTTTACTTTACTTAAATAAAATTTTGACCATTACTTTTACTTTTACTTTAATTAAAGTAAAAAATCACAAATTACTTTTACTCTTACTTTACTTAAATTAAAATTTTTCAAATTACTTTTACTTTTACTTAAAATAATCCAAAATCAATACTTTTTACAACACTAGGTCATAGCACTGCACTTAAACTCAATTAAGGGGGTCCTTTTAAAAAGTGCCGAAATTAAATGCACTTTTTTCCAATTTTGCTCATTTTGATACCATTTGGCATTTTAGCTGTAACTTTTTGCCAGTTACACGTTGAACAACAAGTAGAAGCTAGAGTTGTGCTAGTTAACTTACTAGTTACTAGTTAAGTAGTTAACTAGTGCATTTTTCGGGCTAGTTAACTTACTAGTTGGTAATTTTGAGCAATTAACTTACTAGTTAACTTACTAGTTTACATTTTTGACCAATTACCTTACTAGATAACTTACTAGTTTAAAACTTTAAGCATTTAACTTACTAGTTAACTAGTTAGTTAGCTGGAAAACACTAGTTCAACTAGTTAAAACATTATTTAATAAAAAATGTTTATTTTGTCATTATTCTTATTTCCATTATTTTTATTTTTTTATTTTTGAAAAAATCATACTCACAGCAATCTTTGACAAGCGCGAAATCGCCACTTTTTCAAATTTATAGTTGTTTCTTACACATACAAATATAACCTTCAAATTGAAAAAGTGGCGATTTCGCGCTTGTCAAAGATTGCTGTGAGTATGATTTTTTCAATTGACATTCCATCAAACCAAGAAAAATGCAACAGTGCTGTGTGATTAGATCAATGTATAAACAAATTATTATCATATGGTAGAAATTTTTATTTAGTGAGCAGCTGGCCAAACCAAATGCAAACTTTCTCAAGTCCACATAATCTCCATGTCAGACTAGTCCACATCTTTTCTGTCTAAACATATGCCCGGGGAAAAATCGCCCCTTTTTCCTGCTCTATTTTTAGAGCATTTTTCAAGGCTAGTCTACCACTTTTTTGAATTAAATTAAATTAAAAAATAGCCTAATAAACTATAGTTTTAAGTGCGCAATGACATAGGTTTATAATCATTCCGGTGCCGAGATATATTTTTTTAATTAAAAAATAATAATAAGAAGAAGATAAATTTAAATTACAAAATTTACCCACGTTGTTTAATTATAGTTTTGTATACTGACTTTTGTGTAATTACCCCGTGAATTTTGTTTAGATGTTAAGGGACAAGCCTATATGTATTAATAGAAACAAGCCCATTTAAACAAGCATATTTAAAGTACTGAGTTATGTTTTAATGATTATTTATTATCATTATTATTTATTTTCTTGGTCTTGTTTTTATTTTGTTTTATTTCGTATGTGTTTTATACTGTACTCTATATCCATTTTTTGTATTCATGTGTTTTTTCATTACGCAGTTTTTTAAAACCAGTTTATTGTGTATAGTGTGTGTTTAAAAAAATAATGTTTTTTCTAATATTTTCTGCTATAGATTTTATCTGTAATCTTTCTCTTTTCTATAAACACCTTGCACTGAAAGTAAAAATAAACATACGATAAAGAACACACTAACATTGCTGCCTGTACGTAATTATGCAAATCTTTTTTTGTAAAAGCAAAGGACGAAACCCTGGGGTGTTTAATAATGAGATCACACTGATTATCTATGTTGATTTATATTAGAAATCTCCTGTTTTAAAACGTGTAATCAAGATTTGTAAGCAAAAATAAAAAAAAACATATGGCTGCAGATGTTATTATAAGCGGGTTATTTTTCGTAGACGCCGCCACTAATCAATAATCAGGGAAACGTCGGCCATTATAATCGTCCACGTTTCTCTGATTATTTATTGATGGCGGCGTCGAAGCGAAATAACCTGCTTACATTTGTAGCCATATATTTTTTTTATTTTTACCTACAAATCTTGATTAAACGTTTTAAAACAGACAATTTCTAATACAAGTAACCCGGTCAGCCCTACGGCTGACAAATAATTATATCTGTAATTATATCCCAGATTAAGTTGCTATTTTTTCAAAATTCAATCTTTTTATGATAATTCCCTGAATTGTAAGCCTTGCAATGATGTCTCATTTAACTCACTTCGTTCAGTAATTAGCAAGGATGATACTTTCCGTCTTTTTGATAAAAAGGCTTTGTCCAGCATGGAATTTTAACCCCCTTATGATACTCTTTGAACTGCAAGCTTTCAAATGATATGCCATTTAGCCCCCTTCCTTTTTGTAGTTGAGTCCATCCCAACTTTTGAAGCTTTGCAGTGATACCTCATATAATCTGATTTGTTCTGCTGTTGGGAAGAAGAGCATCCCCCTTTTGATGAAAATGTGTTGTCCAGTATAAAGATGTTCATATTCATCTCCTAAAAAACATAATATTCTGTTTTTTTATTGACTATTTTTTTAGCCAATATTTTAAGTCAATTCAACGACAAAAAGATTTTCAACTACCAAAGTCCACAGGGCCCCCATTTTGCGTAAACTCGTTGTCCAGCCTAAGGTTGTCCGTGTAATTTTTTTTAAATTTCAATACCTTTATGACATTCCCTGGCCTGTAAGCTTTGCAATGATTTCAGATTTAGCCCAATCCTTTTTCTGGTTGGGGAGGAACATCGTTCTTTTTTCAGTGAAAAAACTTTGACCAGCATTAAGGTGTCCATGTTAATCCCATCAAAACATGACATTGTGGTTTAACATTGGTTAATTACTCTAATAAGTAAGTTTAAGCCAATTCAAAGACAAAAAAAATTTCAGTTTTTAAAGTCCATAGGTTTACTCCTTTTGTGAAAATGTGTTGTCTAGGCTAAATATGTCATGGAAAATTTTTTAAAATTTTAATTTTTTATGACAATTCCCGGACTGTAAGCTTTGCATGATATCTCATTTCACCCAATTCCTTTTGTGGTTGGGGAGCAAGGTCATTTCTTTTTTTAGTGAAAAAACGTTGTCCAATATAGATGACCATGGTCATTTTTTCCAAAAAACATGATATCCTGTGTTTACATTGCCTAATTACTCTTTCCAATAAGTTTGAGCAAAATTGAAAATTTTTTTTAATGGGTAATCCTCTGGGTATAAGCTTTCAAATGATACTTCATTCACCTTAATCCATTGGGTGGTTCGGGAGGAATTAGGAAACACATGCACGCACGCACGCACGCACGCACGCACGCACGCACGCACGCACGCACGCACGCACGCACGCACGCACGCACGCACGCACGCACGCACGCACGCACGTACGCACGCACGCACGCACGCACGCACGCACGCACGCACGCACGCACGCACGCACGCACGCACGCACGCACGCACGCACGCACGCACGCACGCACGCACGCACGCACGCACGCACGCACGCACGCACGCACGCACGCACGCACGCACGCACGCACGCACGCACGCACGCACGCACGCACGCACGCACGCACGCACGCACGCAAGCACGCAAGCACGCAAGCACGCAAGCACGCAAGCACGCAAGCACGCAAGCACGCAAGCACGCAAGCACGCACGCACGCACGCACGCACGCACGCACGCACGCACGCACGCACGCACGCACGCACGCACGCACTCACGCACGCACGCACGCACGAACGCACGCACGCACGCACACGCACACACACACATTACGTCTATTTTTATATAGATAAATCAACATACATAATCCGTGTGATGTCATTATTTTAAACACCCCAGGGTTTTGTCTTTCGCTTAAAAAAACATTTGAACGATTATAGTATTATCCATACAGTCAAAAATGTTAGATGTCAACAATTTGTTCTATATCTTATGTTTATTTTAAATTTCAGTGCAATGTGTCTATATTGTTGTAGTTATCAAAATTATTATCCTTTTTTTAACAATTAAGGTAACAATTGCTTTGGCATTATTTTTTCGTAGTAATTTACATATTTGGTTTATGAATTTAAAGTTTTATCAATGTGCGGCCATAATTACGTATTTAAAACTTATTTATATTCATTTTGTAATCTTGTGTGATCTAAGGCTGGTTCATGCTTAAGCCAAAACGTCCTTTGGACGAGCCAAAACTTGCTTTGTACTAGTAAAAAAATCTCATTTGAACATGACAAAACGTCCTTTGTACCGACAAAAAGACGAAATATGAACCGGCCTCTAGATAAAATATTCTTACAGGTATTTAATTTTTTTCATGGTTTGCTGTTTTCAGAATTGAAATTTTTTGTAATTTTAGCGCTGTTTCATAATGCAAATTTAGTTTAACTTTATATTGTAATCATTCCTATTATTTACAGTATACAACTGAACTAAAGATGACCGACGACAAGATCGAAATCCTTGTTTTAATTATTTGGACAAAAACATTTTAACCTTTTTTTAACGCTTTACAAAAAAATGTTTACAAAAAGTTTAAATAAGAGGTCAGAAATAATATATTTTTTGCGTTTTAACTCATAGAAATCTGTTTGTGCACGCATTTTAACGTACCGTCCGCATCACACGTTGGCAGTGACGTCAAAAGAGCACCATTGGAATCTTGCCATTGACCGGAGCCTGCAGGGTCGCAGGTGTAAACCGCCGGCTCAGTTTCCCCGCTGGACAAAGAAGACGCCTGGTTGCACTCCAGCGTAGCAGTTCCAGCTATATAATTATGGTAACTGACTTAAATTCGGCCAGCCTTTAATTTCAGCCACCAGCTGTTAATCTGCCATGAGCAAAGTTAAAAAAATGCATATGGCTAGATAGACTGTCTTGTCTTCTATCTAGCCATCCACAATTCGTTTCATAATTTTGCGTATGGCAAAAATAACACGCGATGGCTGAAATTAAGGCTGGACGAATTAATAACATTTATCTCAATAATACTGGTTATTATTCAAATATATTTTGGATAATATTCAAGTTTTAGTTTGATATTTTCATCTTGTGCAACAAAAGGTGGACGTTCTTAAGCAACTTATGTTTTTAATGTTTCGCTGGGTTCATGTATTTTCTTATTTAAAACTTAGCTTAAACCTGCTCATCACGTTAGCAGTGCTTCTCTCACTAGAAGTTTTTAACTCATGTTATTAACATTTTGGTAAGTTTATTACCAAATCATTAACAATCTAGCGTTTTGCTTTGATCCACAAATCAACCACAAAAACAATACGCCCCTGAAGTTGCATAAGGCACTGCTAGGGATGCAAGGTGCGATTTTCTGATTCCATTTCTCCTAATATTGGTTGTATGCTTAAAAACGCTGCAGACACGTCAGTTAACCTAGTGATGGGCAGTTCCGGATGTATGGCAAAATTTGGAATTCCGGTTCCGGCTCTGGATTTTAGTAAAATCTCAATTCCGGTTGTGGTTCCGGTTCTGGTGTTCCGGGGCTTCACAGTTTTATAGGCAGTTCCGGTTCCGGATGTTTCGGGCAAAATTTGGAATTACGGTTCCTGTTCCTGATTTTTGGAAAATCTCAATTACAGTTCCGGTCTGGTCCTGGTGTTCTGGGGGTTGCGCAGTACCGTCTATCACTAATTCCAACCCTGTTTCTCCTGTTTGTCTTTTCCATGTTTTAGTAAATCAGCAGTACAACAGCTGCTCTACTCAGGATAAAAATATTAAACAAATGTAACAGAAATGGTGAGATAACACAAGGGAGCAAGGATTACATTAAATCTTTAAAATTACTCTGGTGAAAATATCACTTGTAATAGAAACAGGTGGAATGACATAGGGTAGTAAAGGAAACTTTGAATCTTTTAAAAGTAAGCTGATAGTATCTGCTTTAAGCAAGGACACTTTTTTTATTTACCTCGTCCTGTAATTACAAAATTTAAAATCATTTTTTATTAAAAATAACATATTAAGCAATTTTTAATTAATTGGTTAATAATTAAATATAAAACTATACTCTCTTAGACCCGTTTGTAAAATCCCTTTTCTTTATTTTGCGAAGTTGCAATTTTACAAACCGTTATTGCAAGCATTTAATATCACAAACTATTTTACAATTTTTACAATAATTGAGAAACGAATGCGTTTTTTTTGTTTCACGCGCCATTTTTTTAGTTTTAACACGCTGTTAGCCGGTATAATTTAATTTTAATTGTTTTTAAAATAAAACTTTGTACACATATAAAAGAAACTTCGTAAAAAATGTAAAATAATGCTTTGGATATAACCTTTTTGTATTTTGGGTGACATTCGTATCGGTCAAAGTCGCGATATTAGTTTATTTAATTTTGTTTAAAATTCTATTCACCTTCTCCAAAACAAAAACAATAAATGCTGAACTGGAAAACTATTCTATGAAACCGAAATTGCTTGCGTATGCACAGACTTTAACTCCTTAATTTAAAGTCTTTAAATTTTCTGCTAAGGAGTTTGAGTTTTTGCAGCGCGTTATGTTAAAAATAGCTGCACTTTCATTAACCAAACCAATTTCAGGATATATATAGGTAAAAAATTTTGATTTTTAAGTATAACAATTTGTTACATTTGATTTTTTAAAAATATCTTCTTGTAATTTTCTGAGTTCTTTCCGTTAAAACTTTTGAAATTTGTATTTGTCAGGATATTAATGTTTAACCCGCGACTTTTATCCCAATTTTTATAAAAAAGTTAAAAGCAAAACCCATAATTTTATTTTCTTGTACTTATTTTTAATGTATTTTTTCCGTTTTTAAAATTTCAAGTTATGAAATGAACTGCGTATATGGGTAGATAGAGGAGAGGACATGACGATTTATCTGGTAGTGTTGTAAAAAGTTACTTTTACTTTTACTTAAACTAATAAAAGTCGTGGATTTTGGATTACTTTTACTTTTACTCGACTTTTGAAATTTCAATTACTTTTACTTTTACTCTTACTCGACTTTTGAAATTTCATTTACTTTTACTTTTACTCTTACTCGGATTTTTTTTAGCAAATACTTAAATTAATTGAAGTAAAATTTAAGTAATTTCAAAGACTCAATTTACTACGCGCTTGTTGGAAAATAAGTGGCAAAAAAAGTTTTTTAAGCCGTAACACGCTAAACACCATATATTTAGACCAAAAACATATTAAAATGAAAATTTATATATAAAATTAGTAAAAAATTTTAAAATTAATTATAAAATGTGTAGAAACTACACACAAATTTAAAAAAAACATTGCAAACTACCTATATATTTTCGCAAAATTATAGAAGTAATTCTTATAAATAGACAAATTGACGTTCTGACTGCACGCAGTTTGAAAAGTATATCAAGTTTTTGTTGAAAAAAATTACATAAAAGGTTAAGATAGTAGGAATACATTCATTCAAGAGGCTGTTCTGGGTGTAAGACCACGATTAGTTTGTACTTGAAACAGTTTTGTATTTTTATTTGCTTTTTTGGAGATACAAAACGTAAAATACAGTGATCGAGTCATCATTAATAATTAATGTTCCCTGGAGCTTTAAGCTTTAGAACTCTGAAGCCCCGCCCTATTTTTCTGTTATTTTTTGTATTTTTTGCCAAAACAGCTTGTAAACTAATTTTTTCCAAAACTTAAAAACAATATAGTCTCAAGTTACTTAAAACATAAGGTTAATTATGCTAAAATTTGCTCAGTTTAAAGACGGATCTCTTGAGCTCTGGAGCTCTCTTTATTTTAAGGACCAGAGCTGCGAAGCAAGACATTAAAGAATAGAAACATCATTAGAAACCATAAACAATGAGAGGGTTGTGTAGTAGAATAATTAGTTCTGAGGTTTTTTCTTGACTTATTGCCAGATTTTCACAGACTACGATTTGATCATTTGTATTTAGGAAAATAAATCATTACAATACATAGCAAAATTGTAATCAATAAAATATCCATTAATAATTGGTTTTAAACCTGACACCTATATGAACTTAACAAAGGGTTAAAAACAGAAGTTGATAAAAAACGTTTCAGCTGGCGGGGGTCCCAGAGACTTTTACTCTCTAAAACATCTTACTGGTTTTGACTTTGCGAATTGCATGCTCTAACAGTAAAAATCTCGTACATCGTCAACCAAAACGGTTTTTTACTGGCATACCAGTAAGAAAATACTGGTTGCGTCAGTAACCAGTAAAAAAAATTGCTGATTTCACCGGTAACCAGTAACTGTAACACTCTTTAAATTACTGGTTACCGGTGAAATCAGCAATTTTTTTTACTGGTTACTGACGCAACCAGTTTTTTCTTACTGGTATGCCAGTAAAAAACCGTTTTGGTTGACGGTGTACGAGATTTTTACTGTTATAGCATGCAATTCTCAAAGTCAAAACCAGTAAGATGTTTTAGAGAGTAGTTTTTTAATAACTTTTGTTTTTGTATAGGTGATGAAAATTTAAAATATTTCGCCAGGTACTACCTTTTAAGGCTTGAGACAAAACACTGCAATTAAAAAAAAACTAAATCAATGTTCACTTAACTAATTTGAGGAGGAGTAAACAATATAAATAAGCTGGAGATTTAACAATTCTGCACTTTTTAAACTTTGAAACTTTTCAATTTCAAACTAAATGTTATATAGTGAGAACACTTTTTGAAAACCTAAATATAATAAACATTTTAATTAATTTCCTCAATCTCCCCCAAAAACAAATAGATGGAATACTACAAAAAACAGTATAAGTTTAATACGCGTATATGCTAAAAATTTAATTAAAAAAGTAAGAAGATTACCAAATTGATTTTACCAAATCAAAAATTTTCAACGTAATGGCGGTACTAATGGTGTTATTAACATGAGAGCCAAGAGCACTTAAAACTGGAGCTTGGAGCCAAAAATAGGCACCTTTTGGAGCCTGAAGTATTAATTTAAAAGTTGAAAAGGTCATATTTTGAAAATTAATTTCAACGCCTAAACAAAAGCCTAAATCTAACCCAAAACCATTTTTTTTATTTTAAGTTCCAAACACCGTTTTCGCGGTTTCAAGTTTGCAAAATTTTAGAGCCCCCGTACCATACACCAAATGATGTGCAGTATAAACATATTGAGAAAATATACCAAAAATTAATCCACACAAAAATACAAAACATTTTTAAAACACAAAAATACTTTAAAGTTTTAGCAAAAATGGCTTAATAATGAGGATTAAATTCTATTTTTTAAAAGTATTTATAAATTTACTTATTTTAGAACAAAACAACAAATTTTTTTTTTAATAGGCACTTTGCACTGGAACTCGGTTTATACATAAAGTATGTAATAAACATAGGGAGTCACCATAATCGATAATTACCTTATCTCCTACTTATCTTTCGTAGTATGCGGATCAAACAATCGAAATTTCACGCGCTTCAAGGGGTGATCTGCATACTACAAAAGATAAGTAGTAGATACGGTAATTATCCATTATGGTGACTCGCTATATTTATTGCATACTTTATGTATAAACCTTTTCCAGTGCAAGGTGTCTATAGAAAAATCCTCGATTTTGGTATATGTTGTGAAAAAAAACAAAACAGAATTTAAAAAGTATGCGCCCCATTTTGTTGACTGGTCTTACTAAACCCAAATGCCACGAGGTAGTGACAAATCAAAAAACGAATGATTTTAGCAAAACCCTTGAAAACTTTTCAAAAAAAATATAACGTTTTTCCAAACGGCCTTAAAATTTTGATAATATTTTAAAACTACAAATTTACCTTTATTTCAGTTCACAAATATGCAAATTTTCATTTTGGAGAACTGCTAACCAGTCCATTTATAATTATTTGGAATGGCTTAAACATTACTGAACTTTACAAAATTTTCTTACAAATAAAAATTAAGCCCTGCTTATTTATTTTTTTTAAAATTATATTAATTATTTATAACCCTGTTTATTTTTTTAAAAAATTCGGATTCCATTTTTGTTTATTGCATTATTATTATAATTGTTGCAAATGAAAAAATAAAAATAAAATTAACACTATTAAAAAAAAACAAATTGCAAATTGACTTATCATTGTAAAAAAAAGCAAAAAATAAAACGGCAATTTTTGAAATAAATATCTGTTTACGAATTTAAAAACCCATGGCTTGTTAGATTTGTCGCTTCCAGATAGCCTTCGGGTTATATCTGCCACACACTTTAGGAGGTAAGACGTATAATTTGCTATTGTTCAATTAAGTTTTTATTTATGACGCAAATTTTATTTATGCACTCATTTTTGCTGCTTATCTCCATTGAAGTTCACTAATTACCATTTAATAGCCACTGATTTATGGGCAAATACTTTACATCAAGAATATATAGCTCAAGAGAGTGTCTAACTGCATACACTAATATTTTTGACCAAAACTTTGCTAGAAACGTCGCACTTGCAAATTTTATGCGACTTTCTAGCAAAAATCCATAATTTTCTGCTAGTTTTTCCGCGCTTCGATTTTTAAAACAGTGTTAGTTTTCTTGCAGTTGGAACTACGACTTTTTTTCACTCAATACTGCCTTTTACGCACTGCAATTATTTTAGCACTGCAAAAGCTGGCTGCCCAAATAAAAGAATGCAGACGCTGGGAGTCATTTTCAAAAGAGTAAAACACTTCGAAATTTGTTTTATTTAATTTTAAAACGTTGGAAATTTAATTGATTTCATTAAAACTAAAAAGTTTTGACATCTTAAGTCAAAAAACGACTTTTGCTTATTTAAACACAAAATTTTTGCTTTGCTTCGTTTTTAGTTTTTTTTGTAGTGTAGCCAGACTATAAGTCTATACAAAAATGATGCGGACTGGCGACAAAACTCGAACTTTGAAATGTTATATATCCATAACGGAATTTAGAATATGTGCGGGACATATATAGAAGCATAGCTTAGACTCTTGGCCATCTTTTGAAAAGGTTAGGAAAAAATGTTTTTCGATGACGTCATCAGTACAGCCGATGCGGTGAAAAAAACCTGGTTCCAAAAAAAAAACAAAACTTTTTTATTAGTACGAGATAAGAAACATACTTTTCTGAGTTTTTTCTGAAAGTTTGAGCGAAATCGGCTAGCTCAATTTTTTTTTATGATGCGTTAAATGCGCGCGGTTTTTGCGATTTAGCGCCAATTTTGACCGCGCTAATACACTGTCGGAATTATTTATTTTGTTTTGCTTCCTGCTCGAAGTGTGTAGGATATTGATCATATTGTTATATATTAAATGTCCGCCAATTTTTTTCTCGTTCCTACACAATAAAAATTTTTTCGGGTATGGACCCCCAAAATTTTTTTGGGGTTCCAAAAAAAATGACCTTTTTTGTTTTTGATGTTTTGTTTACAAAACTGCCAAAAACGTATTCTAGGCGCCACAAGCAATCTTTAAGCATTCGTTTGTGCAAAAAACCCATTATTGAGCTTATAATAAGCCTATGAACTTTGGGTTGGTCCAATTTGGCATTTTTGGTGATTTTAATGGTTAATGCACGCCACAAGACGTGTGCAGAATAAAAATTTTGACAAAAACACCAACTAAAACAATGAAATTCTATGATTTCGTTTTAACTTTATAACATAATAGTCTGTTTTTGGTAAAATTACATGGCAAAGCTATAACACATTTCTTTTAAAAATTCGAAATTTCATGTAAAAGACCGCTAAAAAATTATTATGACTTCGTTTTTTATTGTTTCATGCCGCTTTGTAGTGTAACTACACCACTGTTTTGCTTGGGTATTTTTTTGGCTTTTTTTATAAATGCTGTTATGCGTTCTACTGCGATTTCTTTTTAAATTTGTGTGCAACTCTCCTACTTTGAATCTTGGTATTTTAGGCCGCGCCCGCTGTTGGAATTTCACTTGCCTCCCAAAAATTTTTTCAATTCCCCTGTTCTCTCGGCAGCGTTCAGTTATTGCACGCTGGAAGTAAAAAATCAATATGTAATTCTTCCTGTATTCAAAGGCCTCCTGTAGTGTTTCTCCCGCATTTCATCTTTCACTTCCCATTCTCCTCTCTACCCCCCCCCCCTCGCACGGTAGCATTTTTAAAAACAGATTTGTTTATTTAAAAGATGACATTTTAAAAAACATTACAAACTTTTGCACAAAACGTTACATGCATATATCTTGATAAAAGTTTCTAAACAAACACTAACGTCAAAAACATCCGTTCAATCCAGACTTTTTAAACGCCAAATTTTTTGGAAGCATATTATTTCTTCTTATTTTCAGTAGAAGATTTTTTATGCTTTTTTTATATATCACAAATCAAATTCCTATATAGCCCCCATCATGTTGTTAAATTCATATGGAGACATCTAAATAATTTTATGTAGGTATAGTTATTTTTGTATTAAAGGAGTAGTCCATTTAGGGCTTTATAAGATTATGTTTTGTGACACTACTCATTCAGGGTTTTCTTCAATTCCCCAAGAACCGCTCTAAAAAATCAAATTCATATATAACACCCTGTCATACAACTGCTCTGGCACTAAACCCATTAATTTCATTTATATATGTTTTTGGTTTGGTCTGCAGAAACGATAAACATTTAATTTGCGGTAGATAGATTTTGTTTTAAAGAAGTAGTCCATTAAAGGCGTTATAGAAATTTCATTTTCACAACGCTCCTTTAGAAAGTTGAAGTGTTTTTTTTTAATTTTTGTAAAAAATTTTTGACTTAAGATCTCGGGGCAAATCCTTTATTATCAACGTGCTGCG
>JASAMX010030235.1:0-26891 GCA_030248175.1 Microlaimidae sp. YZB2_3 | reverse complement strand
CCCTCAAATAAATTTTAAGTACTTTTTTTCTGAATTTTCTCCGAAAACCCATAATCTTGAAAATAAATTTTCTGAGAACTTCACTCCGCCGGACCGCAGAAAAACCTTTTAATATCTCGAGAAATAATACTGCATTAATTAAAAAAGTAAATGCATTAATTTAATGCTTATATTCTACAAAACATTTAACAATTATACAATGTTGGTTTACGATATTAAAAAAAACAAAATATTCCGGTTTTTTGATAATAAAAAACTTGTTAATTCCATTAGCTAACAAAGACGTATTTTTAATTTTTTTCTAGGAGCAGCAAGAATTGGGAATAATTTACCTGAATTTGCCATCAATTCAACTAATTTAAACCTTTTAAAATTTTTTATTAAGTATAACTTGTTGCACGCTTTAATAAGTTTAAATCCGTCATTTAAAAAACTTATCGCTTTATATGTCCAAAGCTTTGGAGCATAATATTGGAGGGTATAAGAACATACACAAAACAACCTTTAAATAACCCCACCTTTTTCAAATGCAGCACTTGTTTTTTAACCCTTTTCTTTTATTGCGTTTAAGACGAAATACGTGAATCGCATTTGCTTTTTCTAGAGGAGAACCAAAACGGCAATATTCCAAATGGAATCAACAAATCAACATTAAGTGGTAAAAAATTCCGCGTCCAATATTATAAAAGTGTTTTGGCCTAAATAATCGGAAAGGATTAAACACGCAAAAGTTATATTTTTTTGTTTCCACAAAGAAATGTTAGGGATATAGTAGAAAATTTGTGGCATATTTTTGATACAATATAAAAGCAATTATTTATAGGACGCTATAAAATAACGCAAGTTAAGAATTGTGTTCTGCAAAATGTTTCTTATCGTCACAGCAGAATGCTATCTTTTTTATAATGAACGTCTGAAATTTAAAAGCATTTACTTTCTGGCAATACAAAGAGGCGTATTTTGCAACAGATGCGACGAATTGTTTACTTTTTGTGAAATATTTTCCCTTCTACTTCGATTACATAGCTCCATATTATACATAGCTTACTTTGTCTCCTATACAGCTATCTGGAGCTATAGCTCAGTGGCAGAGCATTCGACTGCAGATCGAGAGGTCCCTGGTTCAACTCCGGGTGGCTCCTACTATTTTGCTTAAGCAGTAGAACTTTTAGCAATGTTTTAATTTTTAGCAATGTTTTTTTATATTTATAAACTACAATACAAAAAAAACCAATCGAAATTTTTGCGAAAATTCCAAGTCAAGTTTAGCTTTTTGTAATAGGGTGTAAACTCGTTCAGTTTGCCGAAACTGACGGTGCTTGGTGCTCTTTGATCGTTGTCCATATTTACGAAAGTGATACACCAATCGTGCACCATTTTTTTGGGACTTTCTTGGAAAAGCTTGTTTTAACAGTATACCTATCTTTTACTATAATAACCGAGTTTCTTCTTTTTTTCCCGGATTTAACAGCCCAGATTTTTCCCGTACTGGCTGTAAAGATGGTGTCATTAATTAATATCACTTTTTTCGTTTTAATCTAATAGCCAAAAACCTAAGCTACACCATGTTATAAAGGCAAGCACTAAAAGACACCTACCACACCTACTACACCTACTACACCGACCGACCAACCGAGGGGTAAAACTCCTCTTGTTTCTAAAAATTTCCCTAAGCAACCTGAGCAAAACCTTAAAATCAAGCTAAATTTAATGTTTTGTTTGATTTTGAGGTTTTGCTTTAATTACTAGGTCGGTCGGTGTGGTAAGTGCGCTTGATGTTTTTTAGTGCTTCCGTTATAAACACCACAATAATCCGTTTTTGCGACATCATGTTTTAATTTGAAGTTTGGTTGCCAGTCTTAATGATTTTTGAACAGACTACTAAAGTTTTAATCTATTCTTTTTTTTTTAAAATTATATTTCGTGACTTCAAAAAAATTGTTTAATATTTTAGCGATTGAAAAAAATATTAGGAGCCACCCGGAGTTGAAGAAGGGACCTCTCGATCTGCAGTCGAATGCTCTGCCACTGAGCTATAGCTCCAGTGACATTTGATGAGAAAAAGTAAGTTATCCACATTCATGAAATGAACATTCATTTGTATTGCTAAAATCTTTGTTCAAAAATGAATGCCTAAACTATAAAAAATTATATGCGTGCCTGTGGTCTTAAAATTTTGCTACAATCCAATTCAACGAACAAGAGGTCTAACTTTATTGTATGTAATCTGTCCATCCGCGTAGCAAGAATTTTTTTTTAATATTATTTGACTTTATGCCCTAAGATTTTTAGTTTTAGTTAATAATTTAATAAATTATTTGTCCAGAAAAACTTTCAAAAAATCATAGTGCTCGAAGCTCCGGGGACTACCAGTAAGTACATTAGACTGCGCTGGTTTAAGTATTTCTACTCGTTCTGAAACGCGTGGAATCGCTGTTTTAAGTAGTACTCCCACCCGTTGTGAAACGCGTGAATTCGCTGTTAGTATTCTCACCTGTTGTGAAACGGGTGGATCTGCGCCGATCTGTTCGGGACCACACCCTGTTTCCCATTTACAGCCGACCTGTCACCGCCTCTGAACAGAAGAGCGGGCGGCCCACAATAACTTTGGAGGTATAGTGCTGTAAAAAGTATAAATTCATTTTTAAAATATTTTAGTTAAAAAAACCTTAAGTAAAACAAGTAGGAGCGTAACGTAACTGACTTAAATCAGGCCAGACTTTAGTTTCGGCTTACGTCTGTTTACTTTTTGCCATGCGCAAACTTATGAGATGAAATGGCGTATGGCTAGATAGATAACATACGATCTATAAAACCATACGCAGTTTAATTCATAACTTTTCGAATGGCACAAATAACAGCCGGTGGCTGAAAATGAGGCCCGGCCGAATTTAAGTCAGTTAGGGTAACTGACTTAATTTCTGCCACGCCTTAATTTCGCCACCAATTCAGGGTGTTAGAAAATTGGCTTATTTTTAAACACAAAAGAACTAGCACAAAAGTAACTGTACTAATGTTGAATAAAGTGTTTTTGCAAAAGTTTTTTATTTTTGTTATTCTACATTATCAACATTTTCATACAAAAGTGAATGTTTTGTGATTTTCCTAATTTTTGCTTTGTGTTTAAACTGCATAGAAATTTAGAAAGAAGCAATATATAACCTTAAAATATCTTTTATTTAAGGCTAAAAGTTGTGAATTTTCATGTTTTGATATTTTCTTCAAAATCATTTTGCAATGCGTTTAACTAACTGCGCATTTTAATATTTTGTTAATTTCTGCTACCTTAAAATTTAGGTGAAAGAACCTGTCTGTTTTTAAATATCATTGTACTACCGTATTTATAAAGAATTTTTTTGCTCGTTTCACTTTGTTTTGACGTTTTTTAAGCCAAAAATAAAAATTGAACAAAAAATACACATTATTAAAACTTGTTTTTTTTAAGGTTTTGACATAATTATTTAAAGTCTTGCTAACAACTATTAAAGTTCGCAAACGGGAAAAATTAAGTTATATGTACCGAGAACAATACCTAAGGGTAAATTTGCAACCTTTAGAAATTTTTATTGTTCGTTTAAGCAATAGTTATGGTCAGTTTTTTGTAGGTGGTCGAAATAAATGGCACGCGCCTTAATTTAGGCCACTTTAAAAAAAGTTTAAACCTTCACTGATTTTTTAGTGGAACAGAAATATTCAAATTTTGCAATGGAATAACAAATATAGCTATTGTTTGATTTTTAGGCCAAATTTTGGCTTGATTGAAAAAGCCAGAAAAAACTTATTCAAAAAAATAAAATAAGGCCCGGCCGAATTTAAGTCAGTTACCCCAAAAGTAACTTTTTACAATAGTATTTGGGTAAACACTAAATTCCACCGACTCCGACTCCGTCCAAAATCTACCGTAATTTTTAGTATTATTCAAATTTTATTCTAGGCCTAAGCCTAAGCTTAACCTGCACATCAATATATAATTTACAGAAATTTAAGGCGGAGTCGGTGGAATTTAGTGTTTGCCAGTATTTGTAGGTTCCGATCCAGCCGTTAGACGAACCGCCCCCTGTTCATTCCGATTCCGCGTCCAAAACTTCAACGAATTTAGAATTTGTCAACACTCCGTCGATAGTCTAATGATAAAACTGGCATTGACAAATGCTCTAGGAATAGAGCAGGAGAAAAGGACAATTTTCCCCTGCATATGCAACCCGTCGATAAATAGACTAGTGTGACGATAAAATAAAAGTGGTGATACAATTTAAAAGTTTCATTTGAGTTTCGTGGCGACATTCAAATGTAGGCATATTAAGAATTACAGAAGAATTTGCATACGGAAATAAAACCACCAAAAAACTTTTTACAAATTATCCGGATAAGTACCTAACGTGTCTTTTTACATCTTTCAGGGTCGTATGCTATTTTTTTTTTGGAGACATCGCACTACAAATGAATATTCGTCATTTTTCTCAATGGATAAACCCCACGTAAAAATAATTTGCATAAGCATTGTTGGCACGCAGATGATCATGATGGGTCGTTTCATATAATGTGTAGTTAAATGCGAACGCACTGTTTAACCAAACCGTATGCAAACTAATACTTACGTGGGATTCATCTATAGACGATTTTCCAGCACGCTGTCCGTCCCTATGGTAAAATCCTGCAGCGAAAATTTTGTTGAAATCAACTTAAAACAAAAAACCGTTAATAAGCGAATAGCGTAACGCCATACAAATAGAAAAATTGGACTCAGAAAGACCGTCAGTTAGCGATTATTCTTTAAAACGTGGTATTTTCGTCAAGGTTTATATACCAGAATGGACAACTCGTAAAAAATCGTCCCTGAAATTTATAAAAATCTGAGTATGCTGTATAAAATTTTGTGTGCTGGATGCTTTTTTATATGATAAAAAATGTTATAATTTACAACAATAGACGCGGGCAGTATGTTTTTAGAATTTTTGGAGGGATGCACACTGATTCTTTGGTTGTAGAAATCTGATATTTAATTTTTTTTGTATTTACGAGGTATAAATCTTATGGAGAAATTGAATCTGGCTGAAGCTTACCCCCTTTCGTTTTTAGGTTTATTTAACACCTACATAAATGAAGAGTGCTTTATATGACTTTAAAAAAATAGTTTTTTATACCTATTCCTTTAAAAAAAATTTTAAAAGAATAATGTTGGGATAGCCATAGCACACTAAACGGTGCTGTGTAAAATCTCCATGAAATAAGTACATAGTAAATTTCCCGACACCAAAACATATCTACAAGTTGTTTTACACTTTTTTTTATCATAAAACATTAAAAATATTTTATTTTCTAAGCCTAAACAAAGCCTGGCTTAAAATAAAGCAAAATTTTTTGTCATGACCAATTTTATTTGTATTTTCCGGTGTTAAAATTTTAAGGAAAAATATTGCGAACGTATTATATTTATGGGAATTAACACTACTTCATAGGGAATTATTTTTGTACTGTTTATGTGAATTTTAGCTTGTGGAAAATTTGTCTATGGGTTTTTTGTATGGGCCCTATTAAACGAAACACATTTGTTGTGGTAAAAACAAAAATTCAGCTTTATCCAAAAGTTGCCAATTAGAGGGTACTGTTTATTTGCCAAAATCCAGGGGAGGTGGTGGGTTAAACATTTTTTTCGGAGAGAGGGGGGGGAATGATAGGAAACTTTTTTCTTGGCCTGGTAGAAATAACTACACAAAAAAATACGAACCAAAATAACAAATGTATTTTTACCAAATAATCTTCTAACTGAAGTTTTGTTGTTAAAAACCCCTCATTTAGGCTTCAGCCATTAATTTTGGACGTGATTGTAAGTAATTTTGAAGTCAATTTTTATTTTTTTTAATCTGATAAGAAATAAGAATATTAGGATATTCGACCACCGGTTGTTATTTTTGCTATACCTACGCAAAGTTATGAAATGAAATGCATAGGGCTAGATAGAAGACATAACGCTCTATCTAGACATATGCAGCTTATTGCTTAATTTTGCGCATATCAAAAATAACAGCCGGTGGCCGAAATTAAGGCGGGCCGAGCTTAAGTCAGTTACCCTAACCACTTTCTTCCACAAAAGCAATGTTTTAAAACGGCATTTCAAAACTGAAAGAAAGCTAATACTCTAAAACTTCTGAATGGACCTGATTTGTAAAATTTAATTGTTCCATTTACATACGCGTATAATTTTTTTAGTTTTTTTTTCTTAACTACATTTTTTTGTATATTTAACGTGAAATTGTGATGGCATACTAACTAATTCCTCAATACTGATAATTATAAAATATTTATTTTTGTAAGACATAAATATAAACAAAAAACTATAATTTTAACAGTATGCGAAAACAATGACTCAAGCTGCAGTATACTAATTCGAGTTATATTTGTTTTTTAATTAATACTAATCGATTGTTTCTATTTTGTATGGTGTATTTTTTCCACAATTTTAAATTTAAAATTTTTACCTTTTTCCAATTAAAAAAATTTTAAATTTTATAACAAAACAGTGTTTCTCACATAGCTTCTAAAAATAACAATTTTGTTTCTAATTTGATTTAAAACATTATACAACCAACAAAAAAACCATATCAACTGTAAAACCAGCTAAAAATATTTTTGAAATGGTTTTATTCATTTAATACTTATATCGA
This sequence comes from Microlaimidae sp. YZB2_3, assembly GCA_030248175.1. Taxonomy (NCBI): domain Eukaryota; kingdom Metazoa; phylum Nematoda; class Chromadorea; order Desmodorida; family Microlaimidae; species Microlaimidae sp. YZB2_3. The sequence goes on along the minus strand of JASAMX010030235.1, from coordinate 20,226 downwards.
AATTTAATTTAATTTGAAATTAAGTTTTGAAGATTTTAACATTTTTTTTTATTAATTTTTATCCTGCAGAATTGTTTCATATTCAAAAAAGGTACTAAATTTTTGTTAGCAAGCAAGTAATAATTAAACAATGGATTTCATTTTTACTGTAATTAAATTTTTTCTCATTGCGACCTGATAAATCAAAATAGTATTAAATAAAAAAAATGTCTGAAATCAGTATAATGCAGTGTTAAACAGTATTATTATTAAATCTTAATCGATGACAAAAAACATGATTTTGCTTCTTCAGATGAATCAATAAGCAAACAACCCAGTAGAAACAACCTCTTATCCGACATACAATTATACAAAACAACAATTAAAATTTTGATTTACCTAATCCCCACATATCAAGCTCAAAAAATTCGGTTATTTGAAAGCGGAGGAAACTCGAGAGCTTTTCCCCACATATCAAGCTCGAAAAATTCGGTTATTTGGAAGCGGAAGAAACTCGAGAGCTTTTTTCAGTTTTTATTCACTTTTGTATATTTTTAAAATACGTTTCCGTTCGTTAGCCCTTTTTAAACGTTTTGGAAAGTTCTTTTTATGAGATTTGTATTTTTTTTAAAATTATCACAAGAAAGCGGAGCTACGGAGCTCTTATTATATGCGTCGTCGTGGAGTGGGTTGGTGGACCGAATGCAAGAACCACATTACGATGACACAAATTTTACTTTAGTAAACAATAATTAACAACCATCCTTCAACGTATGTTTCTCTCCTCCAACCAATCAAGAAAAAAACTGACTATTAATAGTTCAACAGTAGTTTTTTGAGTTTGGTTTTTTTAGTTTTTAAGAAGCTGTGTGTTAACCTGGAAGCGCTTGGGGGCTATTGCGCCACTTTGGTTGAGCGTACAGTGGGTTTCTTGTCCTTGTCAGATTTTCTGTCGCGTTTTTTAAGATTGTCCATGTTTGATTTCAGTATATTCGCGTAGGCTAACTGGAATTTGTTCACATCCTTTGGATTTACCTTAAATAGTTTTATCTATTATATTAGAGATTTACCAGTACAGTACGGCATAAGGTTTTTGACACCAGATCGGTGCCACCCTAATTTTTAGGCCGGTACCCCGTGCCGGGGCTAAGCATTAGGTTTTTTCACATTTTTAATGTGCTAGGTAACTAAACCATACATGGGCAAGTTGGTCCGGCCGGAGTGAGTAGGGGTGGGGGGTTAAACCCTAAATTAGGGGAGTTAAAATCTGAGAAGCGCAAAATACCCATAGCGTTTTGTTTTTCGGAGTGCTTTTTTTACCCATATCGTTTTTCTATTTTAAAGAGAAAATAGGTAAAAACACTAATTTTAGGTCAGAAAACCCTTTTTATTGCATTTTTGATTTTTTTATTGTTTAAAACATTCATTTTGACCTCAAAATTTAAGTTCGGAAACGCCACACTTCTGAGTGGTGGGGATTAAACCTCTTCTCAGAATTTGGTGGGGGTGAATGTGAATCCCCCCTCATAGTATAGTATAATATAAGACCTATGAGTTTAATTCTAGTATAGTATAGTATACCTTTTTGAATTTTCTTACCAGTAACGTTACTAGTGAGACAGGTATATACATAGATGAACAAGCGGGGGGGGCGGTAGGGTGGGGTCCTACCCCCCCCCCTCGAAATTTTGGTCGAGAAAAAATCCAGCCCCCCCCCAAATATTCGAATTTTTTACCCCTGACCCCCTTCTAGATTTTGAAATCCTACCTCACTGACTCACTCCGGCCGGACCAACTTGCCCATGTATGGTTTAGTTACCTAGCAAATTAAAAATGTGAAAAAACTTGTGTGAGACCTAGCCCCGGCAATGGTACCAGCCTAAAAATTAGGGTGGCACCGATCTGGTGTCAAAAACCTTATGCCGTACTGTACTGGTAAATCTCTAATATAATAGATAAAACTATTTAAAGGTAAATCCAAAGGATGTGAACAAATTCCAGTTAGCCTACGCGAATATACTGAAATCAAACATGGACAAATTAAAAGTGTAGACACCCTGACAAGGACAAGAAACCCATTAACGCTCAACGAAAGTGGCGCAATAGCCCCCAAGCGCTTCCAGGTTAACACACAGCTTCTTAAAAACTAAAAAAACCAAACTCAAAAAACTACTGTTGAACGACTAGAGTCAGTTTTTTTCTTGATTGGTTGGAGGAGAGAAACATACGTTGAAGGATGGTTGTTAATTATTGTTTACTAAAGTAAAATTTGTGTCATCGTAATGTGGTTCTTGCATTCGGTCCACCAACCCACTCCACGACGACGCATATAATAAGAGCTCCTGAGCCTCGCTTTCTTGTGATAATTTTTAAAAATTAGACAAAACTAGTGATAAGAAATTTCGAAGTTATTTAAAAAAGGGCTAACTAACGGAAACGAATTTTAAAAATATACAAAAGTGAATAAAAACTGAAAAAAGCTCTGCGAGTTTCTTCCGCTTCCAAATAACCGAATTTTTCGAGCTTGATATTTTGGGGAAAAGCTTCTTGAGTTTCTTCCGCTTTCAAATAACCGAATTTTTTGAGCTTGATATGTGGGGATTAGGTAAATCAAAATTTTAATTGTTGTTTTGTATAATTGTATGTCGGATAAGAGGTTGTTTCTACTCGGGTTGTTTGCTTATTGATTCGTCTGAAGAAGCAAAATCATGTTTTTTGTCATCGATTAAGATTTAATAATAATACTGTTTAATATTATTATACTCATTTCAGACATTTTTTTTATTTAATACTATTTTGATTTATCAGGTCGCAATGAGAAAAAATTTAATTACAGTAAAAATGAAATCCATTGTTTAATTATTACTTGCTTGCTAACAAAAATTTAGTACCTTTTTTGAATATGAAACAATTCTGCAGGATAAAAATTAATAAAAAAAAATGTTAAAATCTTCAAAACTTAATTTCAAATTAAATTAAATTTCGATATAAGTATTAAATGAATAAAACCATTTCAAAAATATTTTTAGCTGGTTTTACAGTTGATATGGTTTTTGTTGTTGGTTGTATAATGTTTTAAATCAAATTAGAAACAAAATTGTTATTTTTAGAAGCTATGTGAGAAACACTGTTTTGTTATAAAATTTAAAATTTTTTTAATTGGAAAAGGTAAAATTTTAAATTTAAAATTGTGTAAAAAATACACCATACAAAAATAGAAAAAATCGATTAGTATTAATTAAAAACAAATATAACTCGAGTTTGTATACTGCAGCTTGAGTCATTGTTTTCGCATACTGTTAAAATTATAGTTTTTTGTTTATATTTATGTCTTACAAAAATAAATATTTTATAATTATCAGTATTGAGGAATTAGTTAGTATGCCATCACAATTTCACGTTAAATATACAAAAAAATGTAGTTAAGAAAAAAAAACTAAAAAAATTATACGCGTATGTAAATGGAACAATTAAATTTTACAAATCGGTCCATTCAGAAGTTTTAAGAGTATTAGCTTTCTTTCAGTTTTGAAATGCCGTTTTAAAACCTTGCTTGTGTGGAGGAAAGCGGTTAGGGTAACTGACTTAAGCTTGGCTCGGCTTAATTTCGGCCACCGGCTGTTACTTTTGATATGCGCAAAATTAAGCGATAAGCTGCATATGTCTAGATAGAGCGTTATGTCTTCTATCTAGCCCTATGCATTTCATTTCATAACTTTGCGTAGGTATAGCAAAAATAACAACCGGTAGTCGAATATCCTAATATTCTTATTTCTTATCAGATTAAAAAAAAAAAAAATTGACTTCAAAATTACTTACAATCACGTCCAAAATTAATGGCTGAAGCCTAAAAGTGGGGTTTTTAACAACAAAACTTCAGTTAGAAGATTATTTGGTAAAAATACATTTTGTTATTTTGGTTCGTATTTTTTTGTGTAGTTATTTCTACCAGGCCAAGAAAAAAGTTTCCTATCATTCCCCCCCCTCTTCTCCCGAAAAAAATGTTTAACCCACCACCTCCCCTGGATTTTGGCAAATAAACCATTACCCTCTAATTGGCAACTTTTTGGATAAAGCTGAATTTTTGTTTTTACCACAACAAATGTGTTTTTTTTTTTCGTTTAATAGGGCCCATACAAAAAACCAATAGACAAATTTTCCACAAGCTAAAATTACCGCCATATAAACAGTACAAAAATAATTCCCTATGAAGTAGTGTTAATTCCCATAAATATAATACGTTCGCAATATTTTTCCTTAAAATTTTAACACCGGAAAATACAAATAAAATTGGTCATGACAAAGTTTTGCTTTATTTTAAGCCAGGGTTTGTTTAGGCTTAGAAAATAAAATATTTTTAATGTTTTATGATAAAAAAAAGTGTAAAACAACTTGTAGATATGTTTTGGTGTCGGGAAATTTACTATGTACTTATTTCATGGAGATTTTACACAGCACCGTTTAGTGTGCTATGGCTATCCCAACATTATTCTTTTAAAATTTTTTTTAAAGGAATAGGTATAAAAAACTATTTTTTTAAAGTCATATAAAAGCACTCTTCATTTATGTAGGTGTTAAATAAACCTAAAAACGAAAGGGGGTAAGCTTCAGCCAGATTCAATTTCTCCATAAGATTTATACCTCAGTACAATACAAAAAAGAATTAAATATAAGATTTCTATACAACCAAAAAATTTAGTGTGCATCCCTCCAAAAATTCTAAAAACAGTTACTGCCCGCGTCTATTGTTGTAAATTATAACATTTTTTATCATATAAAAAAGCATCCAGCACACAAAATTTTATACAGCATACTCAGATTTTTATAAATTTCAGGGACGATTTTTTACGAGTTGTCCATTCTGGTATATAAACCTTGACGAAAATACCACGTTTTAAAGAATAATCGCTAACTGACGGTCTTTCTGAGTCCAATTTTTCTATTTGTATGGCGTTACGCTATTCGCTTATTAACGGTTTTTTGTTTTAAGTTGATTTCAACAAAATTTTCGCTGCAGGATTTTACCATAGGGACGGACAGCGTGCTGGTAAAATCGTCTATGAATGAATCTCACGTAAGAATTAGTTTGCATACGGTTTGGTTGAAAAGTGCGTTCGCATTTAACTACACATTATATGAAACGACCCATCATGATCATCTGCGTGCCAACAATGCTTATGCAAAATCATTTTTACGTGGGGTTTATCCATTGAGAAAGTTGACGGATATTCATTTGTAGTGCGATGTCTCCAAAAAAAAATAGCATACGACCCTGAAAGATGTAAAAAGACACGTTAGGTACTTATCCGGATAATTTGTAAAAGTTTTTTGGTGGTTTTATATTTTGTATGCAAATTCTTCTGTAATTCTTAATATGCCTACATTTGAATGTCGCCACGAAACTCAAATGAAACTTTTAAATTGTATCACCACTTTTATTTTATCGTCACACTAGTCTATTTATCGACGGGTTGCATATGCAGGGGAAAATTGTCCTTTTCTCCTGCTCTATTCCTAGAGCATTTGTCAATGCCAGTTTTATCATTAGACTATCGACGGAGTGTTGACAAATTCTAAATTCGTTGAAGTTTTGGACGCGGAATCGGAATGAACAGGGGGCGGTTCGTCTAACGGCTGGATCGGAACCTACAAATACTGGCAAACACTAAATTCCACCGACTCCGCCTTAAATTTCTGTAAATTATATATTGATGTGCAGGTTAAGCTTAGGCTTAGGCCTAGAATAAAATTTGAATAATACTAAAAATTACGGTAGATTTTGGACGGAGTCGGAGTCGGTGGAATTTAGTGTTTACCCAAATACTATTGTAAAAAGTTACTTTTGGGGTAACTGACTTAAATTCGGCCGGGCCTTATTTTATTTTTTTGAATAAGTTTTTTCTGGCTTTTTCAATCAAGCCAAAATTTGGCCTAAAAATCAGACAATAGCTATATTTGTTATTCCATTGCAAAATTTGAATATTTCTGTTCCACTAAAAAATCAGTGAAGGTTTAAACTTTTTTTAAAGTGGCCTAAATTAAGGCGCGTGCCATTTATTTCGACCACCTACAAAAAACTGACCATAACTATTGCTTAAACGAACAATAAAAATTTCTAAAGGTTGCAAATTTACCCTTAGGTATTGTTCTCGGTACATATAACTTAATTTTTCCCGTTTGCGAACTTTAATAGTTGTTAGCAAGACTTTAGATAATTATGTCAAAACCTTAAAAAAAACAAGTTTTAATAATGTGTATTTTTTGTTCAATTTTTATTTTTGGCTTAAAAAACGTCAAAACAAAGTGAAACGAGCAAAAAAATTCTTTATAAATACGGTAGTACAATGATATTTAAAAACAGCAGGTTCTTTCACCTAAATTTTAAGGTGGCCGAAATTAACGGAATCTTAAAATGCGCAGTTAGTTAAACGCATTGCAAAATGATTTTGAAGAAAATATCAAAACATGAAAATTCACAACTTTTAGCCTTAAATAAAAGATATTTTAAGGTTATATATTGCTTCTTTCTAAATTTGATGCAGTTTAAACACAAAGCAAAAATTAGGAAAATCACAAAACATTCACTTTTTGTATGAAAATGTTGATAATGTAGAATAACCAAAATAAAAAACTTTTGCAAAAACACTTTATTCAACATTAGTACAGTTACTTTTGTGCTAGTTCTTTTGTGTTTTAAAAATAAGCCAATTTTCTAACACCCTAAATTGGTGGCTGAAATTAAGGCGTGGCCGAAATTAAGTCAGTTACCCTAACTGACTTAAATTCGGCCGGGCCTTATTTTCAGCCACCGGCTGTTATTTGTGCCATTCGAAAAGTTATGAATTAAACTGCGTATGGTTTGATAGATCGTATGTTATCTATCTAGCCATACGCAGTTCATCTCATAAGTTTGCGCATGGCAAAAATAACAGACGGTAGCCGAAATTAAAGTCTGGCCTGATTTAAGTCAGTTACGTTACGCTCCTCTTGTTTTACTTAAGGTTTTTTTAATTAAAATATTTTAAAATGAATTTATACTTTTTACAGCACTATACCTCCAAAGTTATTGTGGGCCGCCCGCTCTTCTGTTCAGAGGCGGTGACAGGTCCGCTGATGGGAAACAGGGTGTGGTCCCGAACAGATCGGCGCAGATCCACCCGTTTCACAACAGGTGAGAATATTAACAGCGAATTCACGCGTTTCACAACGGGTGGGAGTACTACTTAAAACAGCGATTCCACGCGTTTCAGAACGAGTGGGAATACTTAAACCAGCGCAGTCTTATCTACTTATTGGTAGTCCCCGGAGCTTCGAGCACTATGTTTTTTGAAAGTTTTTCTGGACAAATAATTTATTAAATTATTAATTAAAACTAAAAATCTTAGGGCATAAAGTCAAATAATATTAAAAAAAAATTCTTGCTACGCGGATGGACAGATTACATACAATAAGTCTGACCTCTTGTTCGTTGAATTGGATTGTAGCAAAATTTTAAGACCACAGGCACGCATATAATTTTTTATAGTTTAGGCATTCATTTTTGAACAAAGATTTTAGCAATAAATGAATGTTCATTTCATGAATGTGGATAACTTACTTTTTCTCATCAAATGTCACTGGAGCTATAGCTCAGTGGCAGAGCATTCGACTGCAGATCGAGAGGTCCCTTCTTCAACTCCGGGTGGCTCCTAATATTTTTTTCAATCGCTAAAATATTAAACAATTTTTTTGAAGTCACAAAATATAATTTGAAAAAAAAACGAATAGATTAAAACTTTAGTAGTCTGTTCAAAAATCATTAAGACTGGCAACCAAACTTCAAATTTAAAACATGATGTCGCAAAAACGGATTATTGTGGTGTTTATAACGGCAAGCACTAAAAGACACCTACCACACCTACTACACCGACCGACCTAAGCAACCTAAGCAAAACCTCAAAATCAAACAAAACATTAAATTTAGCTTGATTTTAAGGTTTTGCTCAGGGGGGTTCTTGGGAAATTAGAAAAGAGGGGGTTTTACCCCTCGGTTGGTAGGGCGGTCGGTGTAGTAGGTGTAGTAGGTGTGGTAGGTGTCTTTTAGTGCTTGCCTTTATAACATGGTGTAGCTTAGGTTTTTGGCTATTAGATTAAAACGAAAAAAGTGATATTAATTAATGACACCATCTTTACAGCCAGTACGGGAAAAATCTGGGCTGTTAAATCCGGGAAAAAAAGAAGAAACTCGGTTATTATAGTAAAAGATAGGTATACTGTTAAAACAAGCTTTTCCAAGAAAGTCCCAAAAAAATGGTGCACGATTGGTGTATCACTTTCGTAAATATGGACAACGATCAAAGAGCACCAAGCACCGTCAGTTTCGGCAAACTGAACGAGTTTACACCCTATTACAAAAAGCTAAACTTGACTTGGAATTTCTTAAAAAATTTCTATTGGTTTTTTTTGTATTGTAGTTTATAATATAAAAAACATTGCTAAAAATTAAAACATTGCTAAAAATTCTACTGCTTAAGCAAAATAGTAGGAGCCACCCGGAGTTGAACCAGGGACCTCTCGATCTGCAGTCGAATGCTCTGCCACTGAGCTATAGCTCCAGATAGCTCTATAGGAGACAAAGTAAGCTATGTATAATATGGAGCTATGTAATCGAAGTAGAAGGGAAAATATTTCACAAAAAGTAAACAATTCGTCGCATCTGTTGCAAAATACGCCTCTTTGTATTGCCAGAAAGTAAATGCTTTTAAATTTCAGACGTTCATTATAAAAAAGATAGCATTCTGCTGTGACGATAAGAAACATTTTGCAGAACACAATTCTTAACTTGCGTTATTTTATAGCGTCCTATAAATAATTGCTTTTATATTGTATCAAAAATATGCCACAAATTTTCTACTATATCCCTAACATTTCTTTGTGGAAAGAAAAAAAATATAACTTTTGCGTGTTTAATCCTTTCCGATTATTTAGGCCAAAACACTTTTATAATATTGGACGCGGAATTTTTTACCACTTAATGTTGATTTGTTGATTCCATTTGGAATATTGCCGTTTTGGTTCTCCTCTAGAAAAAGCAAATGCGATTCACGTATTTCGTCTTAAACGCAATAAAAGAAAAGGGTTAAAAAACAAGTGCTGCATTTGAAAAAGGTGGGGTTATTTAAAGGTTGTTTTGTGTATGTTCTTATACCCTCCAATATTATGCTCCAAAGCTTTGGACATATAAAGCGATAAGTTTTTTTTCTAAATGACGGATTTAAACTTATTAAAGCGTGCAACAAGTTATACTTAATAAAAAATTTTAAAAGGTTTAAATTAGTTGAATTGATGGCAAATTCAGGTAAATTATTCCCAATTCTTGCTGCTCCTAAAGAAAAAAATTAAAAATACGTCTTTGTTAGCTAATGGAATTAACAAGTTTTTTATTATCAAAAAACCCGGAAGATTTAATTTTTTTAATATCGTAAACCAACATTGTATAATTCTTAAATGTTTTGTAGAATATAAGCATTAAATTAATGCATTTACTTTTTTAATTATTTCAGTATTATTTCTCGAGATATTAAAAGGTTTCTCAGCGGTCCGGCGGTGTGAGTTTTGGAAATTTATTTTCAGAATTACGTTTTTGGGAGAAAATTCAGAAAAAAAGTACTTAAAATTTATTTGAGGGGGTAAAAAATTCGAAAATTTGGGGGAAGGGGACCCCTAATTTTTTTCTACAAGGAGATTTTTATTTAAAACAAACGATACACGTGCTATAAGATGTGGTACGTACTTTGTTTAAGGAACACATCACTAAACTAATCTACAAAAGTTATCAGAGCTCACTTTAGCTTAATTTTTAATGGAAGTAAACCTTTACAACCATTCAAATAAGAATTTAATATAAATAAATTATTTTTTTAACAAATAATCGATTATCTTTTTAGTAGTGCGTTTATAATCCTATTGATAGTTGTTAAAATGTACTATGTTGAAATAATTACTTTTATGCGTTTTTTCCCTTTTCGATATTGTACGTAATTGCTAATGTGTGCAATAAAATTTCTTATCTTATCTATAAATCTTAGTTATTCATGAATTTAGAACAAAAAAAGAGGAGCTCCGGAAGCACTATTTAGTTCTCTTGAATTTTTTTTGAAGTTACGAGCTTCGCCATAGACTAACCAATCTTTAAAGTTAATATATTTGGTAAACAAACACGTTAGAATTTAAAAGGCCTTAAATATAAAAATGAAACAAAATATTTTATTATTAAATGAGCAAACTCATTAATTATTCACGTTTGAATTTTAAGAATCCTCAAATGGTAGGTGCTAATCTATTTGAGGTTTGCGACTATGTTTTGTTTCATGAAAATCAAAGTGGGAGGTCCTAAAAAGGAATCGGTCATGATGGTCAAAGCCCAAAGGAAGTTGTTCAGTGTTAAATATCTTTACAGAGTTATGACGTTATAGAATCACTTTTAGCCAATTAGCACTTAGGAAAAGAATGGAGATCGCTTATTCATTGGAGATGAATTTTTCCTAAGCGCTAGTTGGCTAAAACAGTTCCTCCTACAACCATTTCCACAGAGCAAAACATATTATGACGTGATCACAAATACTATATTACGCTGCTGCTCGGTGTTAAATTTTATGCTGACCGGAAGCGAAACTCGAAGTTTTACACTGAGCAGCACTGGCGCAGAATTTGCACCCCTTTAAATCCCTTCTGCGGATTTGCAGCTAAAATAATCCCAAAAGGTTTATATATAAAACTTAAATGTAAAAACTTTTATAATTTTACTTGTTTGTTTGTTTGTGTGGAAATACCAATCTCCCCATATAAAATGGAAATTACTGCTTATATCATCTTAGACAATATTAAAACTCACTAGTGCAGCATAATATGATTAACATTTAACAGGTCAACCTGTTAATAGATATAAGTAAAGTGCATGTTATGATTACTATTGTAGTAACTACAATTTAATAAAACGGACTTCGGATTACTTTTACATTCAGTCGAGATTTTTTTTATAGCTGAAGCGGGCCGGCGATGGATATTCCATATTGCCGCCTAATACCCTATATCAACACTGTTGCTGATGTAGAATTTTAGTCAAGGCCCCACCCCTATCAGGAGATTTTAGGGAGCAGATGTGAGTTTTACATTTATGCATGAGAATAATATATAATAATAATATTGAAAAGGAAATAACCAAAAAAACAAAATTGTAACTCAAGGTAAATTAAATAATAATATGATAGTTAGATAGCATAAAAAGATCAAAGAAATAGAGGTAAAAGACATAGATATAAGTATAAAATAAGATAGGATAGTGTAAGATAACTAAAGGTTTACCTTATTAAATGAAAATAAGAATTAAAATAAAATTTACTTACGTTTTGTTATTTTGGGTTGATTTACTGCTATAAATAGAGTTAAGGGGGAAGGGGGGCCTACCTATCTCACACCAGTTCCCTAGGTCTGCGTTTAGCAGGAATGCACCCTACCGTGGGAGAACTTATCTTTTGGTGGCCAAACATTGTTGAAAAGATAAGCTTAGACCTCCGGTTGTGGGCTAGGCCGCAATGGCCACACGGTAAGGGCCTGGTCCCCCTCCCCGCGGAAAGGCACTGTGCACACAACACACAGTGTGGCAATCACCTCACCAGGGTGGCAATGGCGGTTTTGGAAAACCAAATCAACCACGACCTCCGAAGTGGCGCAATTCCCCAGAGCAGATTGTTGAGGGGCAGTCAAGATTTGAAATAAATTACAATAACTTTTAGAATTCAAAATTATGACTTTACTTTTTTTAAAATTATTTTTAAAAAATAGCAAACACATAGGATGAAGCTTTCATTTTCCTGAAATTGAGTTTTAGGGTTATATAAAATAACAAGCTTTTAGTAGTGCGATATAATTCGTGAACACACCCTTTTCGGTACTGAATTGAAAGCTTCTCCATTCTTCCCTTCGGTCCTAAAAATACCGAATTTTTATATTAATCATATTGTATTTCAAACAATTACAAAATGAAAATATCCAATGAGTTTACTTAATTCATAATAAGCTAAACAAAGAATTGAAATGGTAGGGGATAATAGTAAAATGAAAAAAATAAATGGGTAGAAAATATATTTATTTTTTACTTTTATATTTTATTAAAAAGTTAAATATAGCCGACGTAAAATTAGCGATCTTTTCATAAGTGTTAAAAGTCATTCTAAACCCAAATATTTTTTTTTTTTTGGTTTTGTGTAAAACTCGGGAGTCACTCACTTAACTTTAAAGTTTAAAAAGCAATAATTTATTGAATTTGTTTTTTAATTAGCAACATAATTTTAACGCTATGTAATCCTCCTTGTGAAAACCAAATCCCTGTCACTGCATTAATAAAAAAACTAAAAAACGTAGTTTAAAAATCTTCCTTTATGATGTCTATTTATTGACAGGCCTAAGAACTATTCTCTATCAAACCATGATTCCATGTTCATATTTTAGCGACCGTAATGCTTCATCTGAATGTTGAATTATGTTAGAAATCATCATGATAAACATAAAAAATATGTAGTTGTCTCATTATTATCGAAAATAATTTCTGCACTACATTTTTCATGTTTTGTTTATTGTAAATTTTTTTTATTTTAGTTATTTAGCGTAAATATTATAAATCAATTAAGGTGCGAAGTCAAACCTTTTGTGTTTGATTTTGATAATTTTTTTTTCTTAAAACCTTACCCATGCCCTCAATAGCCCAACAAAATTTTTTCAACAAAATACCTTCAGTGATTTAGGAGTTATGACCCCCCAACAATGGCGTTTTTCAACAATTTTGTACGTGAAATATTGCTCAATAGGTATAACGATTTAAGTTACAAATTATGCATTTAAAAAAACCCGGCTACATTCTACTTTAATTTGATACTTTCAATGTTAAAATTGATGCAGTATTTCTTGATATTACGTTGCTCGTACAAAAAACCAGCGATTTTTTTGCTAAAAATACGAAATAACGGCAAAAATGTTGGGCACACTTTATCAAATTATTGCCGTCGTTTGGTTTTTTTAGCGAAAATATCGAAGTTTTTTTCGTACGGAAAACGTAATATCTCGGGAAATACTGCACCAATCTTAACAATCTAGGTATCAAATTAAGGTAGAAAATAGCCGCTATCTTTGAGAGCACAACTTGTTACTTAAATCGTTATACCTATTGAGCAATCTTTCACGTACAAAATTGTTGAAAAACGCCTTTGTTGGGGGGTCATAACTCCTAAACCACTGAAGGTATTTTGTTGAAAAAATTTTTGTGGGCTATTGAGGGCATGAGTAAGGTTTTAAGAAAAAATTATTAAAATCAAAAACAAAAGGTTTGAGTGCATAATTTGTGATAAAGATCTTTATACCCATTGAGCAATCTTTTACGCACAGAATTGTCGAAAAACGCGATTTCTGGGGGTTCAGTACCCCTGAACCATTGGAGATATTTTGTCAAAAAAATTTTTGTAGGCTATTGAGGACAAGCGTAAGGTTTTCACGAAAAATTATCAAAATCGAAGACAAAAAGTTTGATTGCGGACTGCACTTTTAAGAAATAATCAGTTCACTTGACCATTTTAAGTAAAGTGAAACCACACCAATGGGAGGTTTTTTAAAATAATATCCTTTTTTATAATTATGATTATAACACGATTATAATAAGCAGCCACATCAAAAATTAGACGTAAATATAAAAAATTCTAAACTAGGAAGGTCAAAATCAAAATAAATCATACCTCCGTTTCTGTAGACTGTTATTGGTATGGATGTTCCAGGCTTTTGTAGTAAGTCCACGCAGTTTAAAGTTACTCTCCAAAAAGTCACAAGCGTTTCCGACTGACAGTTCAAGCGGTTAAAGGAGCGGTATACTAAATCGTGGTGTATTTTTTTCGCTTGGTTTTTGGTATCAATTCATTCGTCAGGTTTTACTGGGTAAAAAATTTTTGACAAAAAAATTAATTATCAGCTATTGTCGAGAATTTAGCAAGAATATCGCTTGGTTATTCCAGATAATTTTTTGTTTTTTACCAAACACCAGCCACGTGATCTGGCCGCTGTAGCCCGAAACATACCCGCATACGAGGCAAGTTTTATCTCCGGTGAAGGGAGGTGGAGGGTGCTTTTTGAATGGTCAGTCGTACTAAAAAGGCGGGGCCTTTTTTAAAAGTGTTTCAATATCCAAATAAATCATTGTCTGTAATCAATCAATCAATCAATCATTGTCTGTAATGCGGGTAGGATAACCTAGCCACATACAAGGCAATTTTTTTTCCGTTGCTATGTACTTTTAGAGCTTTTTGTTTTTAATAACCGAATACAAATAGTATAGTAGAAAAATTTTAATAAAACAGTGGAAGATTGCACTTTGATTTTGCTTACTTTACAGTGGTGTAGCGTGGGGCCCCGCCAAAAGTCCCAACCCGCGCGGTTATTATTGTCAGTTACCGACGGGCGGTTTTTCTGGGTGTTCCTTTTTGTAAATATGTTAAATTGTGTTGGGAACGGTAACCTGCTTTTGTAAATGCAAATTGTTGTAATTGTTCATTTTATGTGTAAAAACTCGTATTGTGTAAAAATAATAACGGTCCATGTTTTAATACAATTTGGTCATTCCATACTCCCAGTGCCACATGTATAATGGTGCGGAGTTAGAGCTGAGTGGTGCTGTGTGGTAACAGTGCGTGTTGAAAATCGTGGCTTCCTGCGTGGGTACCCTTAATTGGTTTGTAAGTCACGAGCCAATAGTCAAGAGAGAGAACATACGCTCATTGGGCGGGAAGCTGGGTTAATTGGTTCTAATTGGTTGTAATCCCCGGGTTTCGGCCCTTTGCAACACAAGTAAAGTTAGCACTAGTTTGGTGGTGGTTGTAAACTAAAGGTTGTCAATTGTATTTTCCTGCGAGGTTGTAAATTGTTTTTCTGCAGGGTTGCGTAAAAGTTTTTGTGCGCGGTTTTCAAACTAAAACGTAAAAATTAACGCAAAATCGCCACCGGGTGGTAGTCAACAAAAAAGTGTATATTGAGTTTCGCATCGATTCTCACTATCGCTACCATTTGTTTCGGCAAATGTCAGGTTGCTACGAACGTTTATTCTTTAAGTTTGACGTAAACCATTTTGGTGCAGTCGACCATTGGACCAAGCTTGTATTCTCTCCTCAAGGGATTTGGTTCGTGACTACGTACATATGGAGCGACACCTACCTTTTGGAGTTTTATCCCCATCCTGCCCTTGTTACCCCTGACGACTATAAAATGTGCGAAGTCTGTCAACAGGTGGTCTTCCTCGAGCCAGAGGTGTACTGGGTCTCGTCACCGCTTTCTTAATCGGTGTCCAATTAAAGAATAACTGTTTTTTTAGAAAAATATATTGAAATTGCTTTTTAATCCGATCTCAAAATCGTTTAAACATGCCGTTATCTCATTCTAAAACCTCTAATCTCCAAAAACCTGTAATCTCCAACCAAATTTTGAGTAACTGTTTAAAAAGCATAAAGTGTGTTTAATAAGCGTATATTTTTGCTAGAAAGTATATTTTCGTGTATATTTTCGTGTAAAATCTGGTAAAAATGCTGTTCAGGTATGTGTTTATATGTAAATTTTGCTCATGTGTCTTTGTGTTATTTTTGCAGGTTTTCTGGGTGATTGGGTAAACGCGGGTCCTCACTAGACCCCCTTTTTAAGTCTGTTTCTGTTAAATTTTTAAAGTAAGTTGTAATCAATTGGTAACCAACCCCAAAACATTTCCTCAAAGCTCTCAACCCGTGTGTTGTGTAATTTTGCCGTAAAAACCGTAAAAAGTTTTAAAAGCTAAGTTTTTTTGGTGCTAAAATAAATTGCAATAGTTTTAAAACCGTAAAATGTGGATGCTTGTTTTAAATAAATAAAATGTTTATAAAAATCGTCCTTGTTGTCATTCTTGTTGTCTCTAGGAGGGGTAAAAATCCCTCTGCGGTATTTCTTTAACCGATCCAGCCGGTTATCTGTGCTTGTGTAAAACAAAACTTTATTCGCCAAAATACACATAACAATAGTGAAAATCAATAATCACAAAAACAGCCATGAGTCATAAAAGTATCACTATTTTGGCCGCCTGCGCGCCGCCGATTCCAGTCCACGATCGTTCCTAAACCCACCCGGCTTAATACAGTGGTTTCAACGGTGTTGGAAGACACCTAACGCTCTACCGACGCTATACCTGGCTAAACTTTACCGGCGGTAATATATATATATATATATATATATATATATATATATATATATATATATATATATATATATATAAAATAAATTCGGTTACATTATACAAAAAATTCTTCGGTACGCAGGACGCAAGGGATTATTAAACCGCCCACAAGTGTAGCAGGCAGTTCCGGTCACCCAAGCTGTTTGTCGCTACAGTAGTAGCGGAATCTGCTTTGCTTGCTATTTTCATTATTATTTAAAAACTTTTGATTTTATTTAAAAAAATAGTTGCCGTTAGCCGTCTTGGTTTGAATAGCAGAGGTAAGAAAGTTATTTTTTTACTTTTTTCGAAAGTTTTCCCCCTTTACGAGTTTATTTAAAGCGATTTCTCCTGTATTTATATTGTTATTTGTTTGCTACATATTATTTATATCTATTTAAAGATGTTTTTTGCATAATAAACGGAAAAAATACAAACTAAAAAAATTTCCACCTCTAGAAATAAAAAATTTTCAAACAAATTTTATAGGCAAAAAAAATAAGATTCTAAAAAGTACTTTTTAATTCAAGAAAATTTACTTAATTTATTTTGTAAGATGTTTAAAAATTTTGAATTTCAATGTAATTTTTGCTCGACGCACATTTTCCTATGAACAATCACGACAGTCAATTCAATGTACATAAAGGTCTTGAGAATTATAAGTAATTTGTATATGACGTTAGTTAACAAAAATATGGGCATAAAAAGTATAGACAACCAGCTATTTTGTTTTTTTACATTCTTCTAAAACAAACGCTGGTTATTTATTTTTTTTCGTACTAGTGTTTTTTAGTTCGCAACCATCATATATGAATTATTTTTATTTCTTCTCGAGACATTTGTGTACATCAAATTAATCTTCGTGATTGTTCATACATTTGTTTCAAATTACTAATAAAATCCTGAAAAAACACTTGATACTTTTTGTTTTTAACCAATTTCATTAAAAAATGCACTAATGAGAAGTTTTATACCCGGTTTTCAAAATATAAAAAAGCATAATGAGTATAGGCAAATTAAACCTGGCTAATAGCAATAACTCAAAGTATTAACAACAAAACGATTCAATATTTTAACAAATACGGTTTATTATTATTGAACATTAAATGACTTATTTTTTAAATTATTTTTCAATTTGAAATAGGACGTCAATTTTTTAATATTTTTAAAAACAATTTCTGTTTATTTTGTAAAAAAAAGCCAGATTTAGAAAAATTTTACATTCCAATTCGTTTTTTAAACTTCATAACAGAGCAATTTTAGTTGGTTTGTTCATGTCTCAATACTTCCTAAATCGTTATCTCACTGTTAGCATTAGTAAAAGAAAATATCTGGTTTTATCATTGGTAAATCAAGAAATAAACCTAAACAACAATCTTCAGCTGGGAAATCAAATTATAAATCAAAAATTATAAGTATTTGGGTTTATTTGTTGACGAGCGCTTATTTTGGAGCATACATGTTGAAGAAAAAGCGCAAATTTGAGTAAATCTACTGGTGCTTTGGTAAAACTCTGGGCAAAAATATCAACCACATTTTAAACAAAATATTTTTAGTAATACACTTTTCATCAATGTCTTGCGGTTTGTCTGTCTACTACCCAATTTTTTAAAAGATCGCATCAAACTTGAAAAATTCCTTTTTTCTGCCTTAAGAATGATTCACAATGACTATCAATCTCTTTTCCTGGCTTTGCAAAGAAAAAGTGGGTGTTCATAAGTTGGTTTACTTGCTTCCATTCAAGATTAATTGACTGCTAATGCCATGGGCTTAGATGCTCGCCTGAATCAGATTTTTTTTTGTTAATGAACAAAATCTCAGAAGATCTGATCGGTTGCGTAATAATAATTTTGAATATATGCTGCCCCAAAAAATTTTATGAGAACTAACTTTTCTCCACTTCGACAATGAATTTGGCTTTGAAATGATTTAAGCACCGATTTTTGTGAGCAAACCAGACAAAAATTTTATAGTAACTTACGTGGTTTTTGTAATTTACACGAATTATTCATGAGAATGTATTTTATAATGTGTACTAGATCTTTATATTCTACAATTTGATTTTTTTTCTGCAGTAAATCCAATAATTATGATTAAGCCTGGTTGTGTGGGCTGTTTTGTCAGTGGAGTCCGGAATCCTACTGACAATATAGTTTCACCGTTGGTCTTGATCATTTTTGGTGGGTTATTGCTGTCGTTTCTGTTTTTAGTAGTTTTCTTTTATGTTTAGTGTTTATATAGATAGATACAGATTTCAGTGCTGTAACGTTTACAAGCTTTTGTGTCTTTCCTGTTTATGTATTTACATGAAAAAATAAATTTATTTATTTATTATATATTTATGTCTTTCTACAATTGAAGACTTATATTGAAAAGTGTCCTCTCAATTCATGTAGTTATTGGGGGATGTACAGCGCCTATTGTCTTCTTTAGTGGCCAGTGGCCCTACCTAGCCAATTTCTCCCCCATAGCAACGCGCGTGGAAATATTTGCGCCTCCCTTTCCCCCCTACTTTTTGGAGCGTTAATATGACCTTGCCTGTGAACGCATTATCCTGGGTGTCACAGCTGTTTAAACACCTTCCCTGCATTGTAACCCACAGGGGCCCTTTTTTAAAAGAAAGAAAAAAAGATTGTTAATCTACTTTGGGTTCACACCGAAGTTTTTGTTTGATGCACTTAAGGCCAGTTCACACTGACCGATAGCGGATAGCAGATAGCAGATAGCGGATAGTCAGTTCACACCGGAATTACCTCGGATAGCGGATAGCGGATAATCGTTCACACCAGAGTAAAATAACCGCAGATAGCGGATAGCAGATAGCAGATAGCGGATAGTCACTTCACACCGGAATTACCTCGGATAGCGGATAGCGGATAACCGTTCATACCAGAGTAAAATAACCGCAGATAGCGGATAGCAGATTGCAGATAGCGGATAGTCAGTTCCACCGGAATTACCTCGGATAGCGGATAGCGGATAATCGTTCACACCAGAGTAAAATAACCGCAGATAGCGGATAGCAGATAGCGGATAGTCAGTTCACACCGGAATTACCTCGGATAGCGGATAGCGGATAACCGTTCATACCAGAGTAAAATAACCGCAGATAGCGGATAGCAGATTGCAGATAGCGGATAGTCAGTTCCCACCGGAATTACCTCGGATAGCGGATAGCAGATAGCGGATAGCGAATAAGGCGAGTTGCTGCATGCAACAACTTTGTACTGCTGGCAAGCCAAATTAAAGATACTTTTTCTTTTGTTTTTTGCTTAAACTGTGCTTTTTCTTGATTTTACAAAAATATTTTTATAAATTTTAATAGTTTAAAGTAAAATATTTTTTAAAGTATTTTCTGAAATTTTTTTTTTTTTGAAATTCAGTTGATTTCATTAAAACCAATGGTTCTTAAAAAGGTTACAAAAAACCACAAGGTATTTCTTGAATTTATGTATTGGGTAGGGGTTAAAAATATATTTAATTAGTATTTAAATACTAAATAAATACTAGTTTTTTAAGAGTGAGTATTTTTTTAAAAGTATCGATACTATTTTAAAAAGGTCGGTATTTTATTGGTATTGTATTCAAGTTTTTAAAAAGTATCAAATATTTTGGAGTATTCGAATACTAAAACATTTATAAAATACTAATTAAATACTGTTTTTTTTGCAAACTTAATAAAACATAGGTTTTCTCACTCAAAAAATTAGCACTCAGATCATTTTATTAATAAAAATATACGACAGAATAAGTCGAAATGATACGTTGGCTGACTGTGCGTTAAAAATTGCAATTATTCCGAAGGTCTGAAGCTCCGGACCTCCAGACCTTTTTGTGTACTAATTACATGAATGATTAAAAAGTGGTGCAATATATTATTTTGTCAAAATTTTTTTCCAAATTAATTTTTTTCCAATACAAACAGAAATAGAGTAATTTAAAATGCATTTCAAGCTAAAGCCTCAAGTTGCTTATTTAAGGGGCGGAGCATCGGAGCT
>JASAMX010030234.1:0-12137 GCA_030248175.1 Microlaimidae sp. YZB2_3 | reverse complement strand
TGCAGGTGCGACACGAGAGTCCCAAGACACGAGAGTCCCAAGACACGAGAGTCCCGAGACACGAGAGTCCCGAGATAAGAGAGTTCCGCAGCTGTGCAGGTGCGACACGAGAGTCCCAAGACACGAGAGTCCCGCGACACAAGAGTCCCGAGACACGAGAGTCCCAAGATAAGAGAGTTCCGCAGCTGTGCAGGTGCGACATGAGAGTCCCAAGACACGAGAGTCCCAAGACACGAGAGTCCCGAGACACGAGAGTCCCAAGATAAGAGAGTTCCGCAGCTGTGCAGGTGCAACACAAGAGTCCCAAGACACGAGAGTCCCAAGACACGAGAGTCCCAAGACACGAGAGTTCCGAGACACAAGAGTCCCGAGATAAGAGAGTTCCGCAGCTGTGCAGGTGCGACATGAGAGTCCCAAGACATGAGAGTCCCGCGACACGAGAGTCCCGAGACACGAGAGTCCCGAGATAAGAGAGTTCTGCAGCTGTGCAGGTGCGACACGAGAGTCCCAAGACACGAGAGTCCGAAGACACGAGAGTCTCGAGACACAGAGTCCGGAGATAGGAGAGTTCTGCAGCTGTGCAGGTGCGACACAAGAGTCCCTAAGACACGAAATCCGAAGACACGGGGAGAGTCCCGCAGACACGAGAGTCACAAGATAAGAGAAGACCGCAGCTGTGGAGGCTGCGACACGGGAGACCCCAAGACACGAGAGTCCCAAGACACGAGAGTCCCGAGACACGAGAGTCCCGAGATAAGAGAGTTCCGCAGCTGTGCAGGTGCGACACGAGAGTCCCAAGACACGAGAGTCCCAAGACACGAGAGTCCCGAGACACGAGAGTCCCGAGATAAGAGAGTTCCGCAGCTGTGCAGGTGCGACACGAGAGTCCCAAGACACGAGAGTCCCAAGACAGGAGAGTCCCGAGACACGAGAGTCCCGAGAGAAGAGAGTTCCGCAGCTGTGCAGGGGCGACATGGAGGGTTCGGAAGACACGAGAGTTCCTGCAACATGTAGAGTCTCCGAGACACGAGAGTCCCAACACAGAAGAGTTCCGCAGCTGTGCAGGTGCGACACGAGAGTCCCAAGACACGAGAGTCCCAAGACACGAGAGTCCCGAGACACGAGAGTCCCGAGATAAGAGAGTTCCGCAGCTGTGCAGGTGCGACACGAGAGTCCCAAGACACGAGAGTCCCGCAACATGAGAGTCCCGAGACACGAGAGTCCCAAGATAGAAGCGTTCCGGCAGCTGCAGGTGCGACACGAGAGTCCCAAGACAGGAGAATCCCGCGACACGAGAGTCCCGAGACACGAGAGTCCCGAGATAAGAGAGTTCCGCAGCTGTGCAGGTGCGACACGAGAGTCCCAAGACAGGAGAGTCCCGGGACATGAGAGTCCCGGCAATAATGCATTTAAAACATCAATAATATGATGATGTAGTATTATACTTACTAAATCTTATATATGCAATTTTCTGTCAATGTTTTAATTTAATTTTTTTTTTGTTACAACTTTTTGAAAAGCCAGTTTCATTAATACATTTTACTATTATTAACACAATAAGCAATTGCAAAAAAACTCTATTGTGACTCAGTAGAGCATCAGTTTTTAAATAATTTTTATACTTCTATATTTTCCTGGACTTAAATGATTAGTAAATATAATTAAAATGGTATGTGAAAGTTTCGCTTTTATAGTTGGTGTTTTTTGTCTTCGGGAACATTCTTTTTTTGACGCAAGATAGTGAACGTACTTTTCAAGATGAGTTTGGCTTTAAAAGAAAAAAATAAATGTCGCGCGAAAAAAAATTCAAATAATAAAGTTTGCTTAATTTTTAGGTTTTATATATGCGCTTGAAAACTGGCAAAAAAGTTGTTTTTTACGACAACAAGGATGTTTTTCTTTTTTTGGTTTTAAATAATGCGAAATTCCTTTTTAATTTTTTTTTATCTTATACATTCAATTGCCGATTAATGAATTTTTTTATTTATCAGAAATAATTATTATATTTACACTGAAAGTATATGTGTGTCCGTTTGCTAAAATAAAATCCTCTCAGTGTTTCAATTCACAATTTGTGTTAGATTTGGAGAAGAAAACCAATATTCAAGGTTACAAATTTTAATCTCCATGAGGTCTACGGTTCCTTCTAAGCAAACATGTTTAACGGAAATTTAAATACCCATTTTAACAATACACGTTTTAACAATACCCAAGTTTTGATTTGTAGTTATCTTTTTTAGTTTTTTAACTTATAATACGCATTTTAGAGGTGGTTGAAAGTATTGTGTATTACAGTAAGTATAGTGTTGAAAACATAAAAAATTTTTATTATTCACTTGTAAAATATTTGTAACTAAACTAGTGCAGGTTTTATTTTGCTTTTGCCGGTTTTACTTTGGTTTTTTGAAGCAAACAGTTTGTTCGGTTTTTGGTACAATATTCGCAGTTTATTTAACTTTAAAACGAGCGCTGGGGTAGGCTGAACAGCTTAACAGTTTCGCCACAATTAAGATGCATTATTGACGGGACTCTTGATGTCTCAGGACTAAAGTGTTGCACCTCCAATTCTTCCAAAGTGTTGTGTTGGAGATTTTTCAAAAAGTAAAGTTGAACGAATCGGAAAAACATTATTTATGAAAAAAACCACAAATTCAAAATTCGACCAACCGGTACATTATATACATAAGTGCGATAGCTTATGTGCATACATGTAAAGTTGGTCTCGAGCGGGGGTGGCAATTGAACTTGGATTTAAAAGGGAACCTATTTTTCTGATATGATTTTTGTGGAAATGTTTATAGGCTGTTACTCATATTGTTTTTTTGAATTAAAAAAATTTGAGAAAAACAAACAAAAAAAAATAGAGAAAAATTTCATTAAAATACCTAAAAAGTGACAAAATGAAAAAAAAATTAGAAAAAATAAATCTAAATGTGAAAATTACGCTGACGCAAAACAGGACAACAAAAAAAGAAAAAAAATGCAGGAAAAATCTACAAAATGGCAAAACTTTTTTTTATATAAGTTTAAAAACTGATAAGTTTTTGCAAAAATAACGTTAAAAATAGTAAGTGTTTTCTTAGTATTAGCATAGCAAGAATACATAATATATATATAGAGAATAGTGTACCAGTGAATATTAAGTTCTCCTACTGTGCTGGTTTTAACACGGGACACGAAACTTCTTTGCTGCAGGGCACGCCGGTGTGCAAGTTCTTGGCACACCGCGTGCAGTTCCTGCACACGCGCGCGCGCGCTTCTGCACACCCGCGCGCCCGTTCCTGCACACCGATGTGCAAGTAACTCGCACACCGGTGTGCAAGTTCTCTTTTAAAAAAAAAAAAAAAAAAAAAAAAAAATGTCTGAGATGCGTGCACACAGGTGTGCATGTTTCTGCATATCGGTGTGCAAAATTCTGTAAATCAGTGCTGCAAAGAAAAAGAATACTGATGTGAAAATTTTTGAATATTAGTTTTAAAAAATGTGACTAAAAGAATAGGCCCAATTAAAAAACATATACATTTAATTTTTTTTATTTTCTGTTATGGTGAATCTTTGGGGGGGTTGTGGGGAAATTTTCACATAAAAGATCACGATCACATATTCATGCAAAACATTTATTTCATTCTTGGCTTAATTAATATTTAAATAAACGACAAAAACGTTTAAAAAATTACCATCAATCTGTGTAAACGAAAAAAAATCCACAACAACATTGTTGTTTGGAAGTTTTGTGGTTTACACTTCGTAATTCAACAACTTGTCCACTACATCTCGTTTTTAAATAACTCGCCTTTTGGGTGATACAATCGTAAAAAAATTCATATTATTTGTAATTTTTTCCAAAAAAAATCTAAAACAATAAAAATAGTCCTAAAGGTTTTGATAGAGTAACTCTTCAAATGTATTTCAGGCTTAATTTTTTTAAAATCTTCCCGTTCCCCCCCTCTTTCCTTTTCTCAAAAAAAAATGACCGAAAGCTAGGGAGCACGATATTAAAGAGTAGGGACACGATAAAAAAAATTTGCCGAATGGGCTTTTTAACTTTTACCTTATTTGCGCAAAATGGGGACAAAATGTATATTATAGTTTTCACACGCAAGCCCAAAGACTACATATTAAATTAATTGCAAGAAGAGAAAGTATTACTAGGAGAGTTTTTAAATCTAGCTAACTCTGTACGGGGCGGCGGAGCCCACATTCACCAACAAAAAACTACTAACTGGTCAATTCCAGATTAAAAAAAACATTTTTTGAAATTATACGTGTAATTTGCTGCATGAAACAATCCTTCATAATTTACTCTTATCAATCAACGAAGCTAAATTTCGCCTTTTGCCACGTCAGGAGAAAAAAAATGTGGTACAGAAAAAAAAAAAAAAAAAAAAAAATTGATCTATTTTTTTGAAAACCTCACCTTTCCTTCCAATAAACGACATATATTTTCTTTTCAAAATATGTAATTCTTCTAGCCGGTTCAGAAAATACGACTCTCCAAAAATGGCGTTTTTGCCTGTGTATTTGAAAGA
The DNA here is from genome assembly GCA_030248175.1 of Microlaimidae sp. YZB2_3. Classification (NCBI taxonomy): domain Eukaryota; kingdom Metazoa; phylum Nematoda; class Chromadorea; order Desmodorida; family Microlaimidae; species Microlaimidae sp. YZB2_3. The sequence goes on along the minus strand of JASAMX010030234.1, from coordinate 7,608 downwards.
TTTCTGAATGGGTATTAAAATTTAAAATTACAAAATATGGGCACGTAAAAAAAACGGCTGTTTTTGCCCTTAATTTGATAAATTCGGATTGTTTAAATATTGGTGTAGTACTTGTTGAGATATTGCGTTTTTCTGAACAAAAAACTTAGGATTTTTTCGCTAAAAAACACGAAGTGACAGAAAGAAAGGTTATACATAATTCAGACAAAATTACCTGCTGTTGTTCCGGGTTGTTTTTAACGAAAAACTTTTCTTAGGTTTTACGTACGGGAAACGCAATATTTCCAAAAAATATTGCACATAAAATTAACGATCAAGGTATCAAATTAAAGCAGAGTATATCCGCTTTCTTTAAATGCATATTTTGTAATTTAAATTTTAATACCCATTCATTGAGTAATTTTTTAAATACATAATTATCTAAAAAAAAACTCATGTCTCCTGAACCACTGAAAATATTTTGATGAAAAAAATTTGTGTGCACTATCAGGGCCTTGAAAAGGATTTTTGAAAGAAGGGGACCAGACTCTAAAAAACTGTAAGCAGAATATGTAGCGGCGCGAAGCGCCGCATTTGCGCGCCTCGAGCCAGGCGGGACCGCGAGTTACGCGAGGCGTCGCCGGGGATCTAGAATGTCCAGCCGCCGGAGGTGAAAATTTTTTCATTAGTATTTGAGAGCAAAATTAGGGCTTTAAAAATATAAACTTTAATTAGAGAATGAAAAAAAATTATTAAATTATTTTGCTTCGGGACTAAAGGACTACATGGAATCGCTTAAAGGTGCGGACCGAATCAAACTTTTTGTCTTCGATTTTTATTATTTTTTGTGAAAATTTTACCCCTGCCCCCAATAGCGCACAGGCCCTGTGCGAGGGGGCCATGGCCTCCCCCTCCGCCTAAGGAATAGGAGGTAGGTCCAGGGGGGGTGGGTAGAGGTAAAAGCGAAGGTAACTCCATTATGAAACCTGCTTCTCCCTACCTCTTTTCTTGGGGTATGCCAAAAGTGGATTCTGCCGGCCTGGCTGCCTTGAATTCAATGTAAATAGGTATTTTTAAGCCCTAATTTTGCTCATTTTAAATACTAAATCAAAAAATTTCGCCTCCGGCGGCTGGGGGACACTTCTCAGATCCCCGGCGACGCTTCGCGTCCGCCTGGCGACGCTTCGCGTCCGCCTGGCGCCGCTTAGCGGCGCAAAATGCGGCGCTTCGCGCCGCATTTATATTCTGTTTTCAGTTTTTTAGAGTCTGGCCCCCTTCTTTCAAAAATCCTGGCACAGGCCCTGATAGTGCACAAAATTTTTTTCATCAAAATATTTTCAGTGGTTCAGGAGACATGAGTCTCCAAATCGACAATTCTGTATTTAAAAAATTACTCAATGAATGGGTATTAAAATTTAAATTACAAAATATGCATTTAAAGAAAGCGGCTATACTCTGCTTTAATTTGATACCTTGATCGTTAAGATTATGTGCAATATTTGTGGAAATATTGCGTTTCCCGTACAAAAAACCTAAAATTTTTTCGTTAAAAACAACCAAACGACGGCAGTAATTTTGTGAAGTATGTATAACCTTTCTTTCTGTCACTTCGTGTTTTTAGCGAAAAAATCCTAAGTTTTTTGTACAAAAAACGCAATATCTCGACAAGTACTACACCAATCTTAACGATCAACGTATCAAATTAAGGTAGAAAACAGCCGCTTTTTTACGTGCATATTTTGTAATTTAAATTTTAATACCCATTCAGAAATCTTTCAAATACAGAGGCAAAAACGCCATTTTTGGAGAGTCGTATCTTCTGAACCACTGGAGATACATATTTTGAAAAAAATATATATGTCGTTTATTGGAAGGAAAGGTGAGGTTTTCAAAAAAATAATCAAACTCAAAGACAAAAAGTTTGACTCGGTACCGCACCGTTTCTCCTGACGTGGCAAAAGCCAAAATTTAGCTTCGTTAGTTGATAAGAGTAAATTATGAAGGATTGTTTCATGCAGCAAATTACACGTATAATTTCAAAAATGTTTTTTTAATCTGGAATTGACGTCGGTGGGTATTTGTTGGTGAATGTGGGCTCCATTGCACCGTGCAGAGCTATAAATTTAAAAACTCTCCTAGTAATACTTCTCTTCTTGCAATGAATTTAATATGTAGTCTTTGGGCTTGTGTGAAAACTATAATATACATTTTGTTCATTTTGCGCAAATAGGGTAAACAAAAAGCCCATTCGCAAATGTATATGATAGTGTCCTACTCTTTAATATCATGCTCCAGAGCTTCGGCCATTTAAAGCGGAGAAAATTACAGAGCTCCGAGGAGGGAGGATTTTAAAAAAATTAAGCCTGAAATACATTTGAAGAGTTACTCTATCAACATTTTTAGGACTATTTTTATTGTTTTAAATAAGTTTTGAAAAAAATTACAAATAATATGACAAAACAACCGATTGTATCACCCAAAAGGCGAGTTATTTAAAAACAAGATGTAAAATACGAGATGTTGAAAGACGAAGTGTAAACCACAAAACTTCCAAACAACAATGTTGTTGTGGACAGGTTTTGGTTACGCAGATTGATGGTAATTTTTTAAACGTTTTTGTGGTTTGTTAAATATTAATTAAGCCAAGAATGAAATAAATGTTTTGCATGAATATGTGATCGTGATCTTTTATGTGAAAATTTCCACAAAATACCGGCAAAAATTCCCCATAACAGAAAACAGTTCAAATTAAATGTATATGTTTTTTAATTGGGCCTATTCTTTTAGTCACATTTTTTAAAACTGATGCTCAAAAATTTGCACACCGGTGTGCAGGTTTCTGCACACTGATGTACAGGAATTTGCACACCGATATGCAGAAACATGCACACCTGTGTGCAGGAACTTGCACACCGGTGTGCAGGAACTTGCACACCGGTGTGCAAGAATTTGCACACCGGTGTGCAGGAACTTGCACACCGGTGTGCAGGAACTTGCACACCGGTGTGCAGGAACTTGCACACCGGTGTGCCAGAACTTGCACACCGGTGTGCAAGTTCGGTGTGCAAGTTTTGTGTCATGTTGAAACCAGCACAGTAGGAGAACTTAATATTGAGTGGTACACTATTCTCTATATATATTATGTATTCTTGCTATGCTAATACTAAAAAAACACTTACTATTTTTAACGTTATTTTTGCAAAAATTTATCAGTTTTTGACCTATATTAGCAAAAGTTTTGCCATTTTGTAGATTTTTCCTGCATTTTTTTTCTTTTTTTGTTGTCCTGTTTTGCGTCAGCGTAATTTTCACATTTAGATTTATTTTTCCTAATTTTTTTCATTTTGTCACTTTTTAGGTATTTTAATGAAATTTTCTATTTTTGCTTGTTTTTTTTCCTGATTTTTTTTTAATTCAAAAAACAATATGGGTAACAGGCATTAAGCATTCCAGAAAAATCATATCAGAAAAATAGGTTCCCTTTTAAATCCAAGTTCAATCCACCCCGCTCGAGACCAACTTTACATGTATGCACATGAGCTATCGCACTTATGAATATAATGTACCGGTTGGTCGAATTTTGAATTTGTGGTTATACTCATCCCAAATGTTTTTCCAATTCTTGAGCTTTGCTTTTTGAATCTGCGACACGAGAGTCCCGAAGTTTTGGAGGTGCGACACGAGAGTCCGGAGACATGAGAGTCCCGTCAATAATGCATCTTATTTGTGGCGAAACTGTTAAGGTGTTAGCGTAATTTAACACTGGTTTTAAACTTAAATAAATTGTAAATATTGTACCAAACCAAACAAACTGTTTGCTTCAAAAAACCAAAGTAAAACCACAAAACAAAATAAAAGTATAATTAGTTTAGTTACAAATATTTTACAAGTGAATAATGATAATTTTTTATGTTTTCAACACTATACTTATATTAATACACAATACTTTCAACCAAGTATAAAATGCGTAAGATAAGTTAAAAAACAAAAAAAGATAACTCCGAATCGAAACTTGGGTATTGTTAAAATGGGTATTGTTAAACTCAGTTTAACGTGTTTGCTTAAAGGAACCGTGACCTCATGGAGATTAAAATTTGTAACCTTGGATATTGGTTTCTTCTCCAAATCTGACACAAATTGTGAATTGTACCACTGAGAGGATTTTATTATAGCAAACGGCCGCGCATATACTTTCGGTGTAAATATAATAATTATGTCTGATAAATAAAAAAATTCATCAATCGGCAATTGAATGTATCATTTGAAAAATCATTTTTTGGGGTTTTCGGTGTAGTTAAAACCTTTAAAAGAAAGACATCCTTGTTGTCGTAAAAACAACTTTTTTGCCACTAATACCGCGGATATATAAAACCTAAAAATTAAGCAAACTTTATTATGAGAATTTTTTTTCGCGCGACATTTATTTTTTGTTTGAGTGCAAAACTCGTCTTTGAAAAGTACGTTCACAATATTGCGTCAAAAAAGGAGTGTTCCGAAGACAAGAAAGACCAACTATAAAAGCGAAACTTCCGCATACCATTTTAATCATATTTACTAATCATTTAAGTCCAGGAAAATATAGAAGTATAAAAATTATTTAAAAACTGATGCTCTACTGAGTCACAATAGTGTTTTTTTGCAATTGCTTATTGTGTTAATAATAGTAAAATGTATTAATAAAACTGGCTTTTCAAAAAGTTGTAACAAAAAAAAATTAAATTAAAACATCGACAGAAAATTGCATATATAAGATTTAGTAAGAATAACACTACATCGTCTTATTATTGATGTTTTAAATGCATTATTGCCGGGACTCTCGTGTCTTGGGACTCTCGTGTCGCACCTGCACAGCTGCGGAACTCTCTTATCTCGGGACTCTCGTGTCTCGGGACTCTCGTGTCGCACCTGCCCATCTGCGGAACTCTTTTATCTTGGGACTCTCGTGTCTGGGACTCTGGTGTCTCGCTCCCTTTTTTATGCTAGGAGTTTGCTTTGCTTTGCTTTTTTTATCCAGAGAGTTAGGATTTTAAAAAAAACTGAAAAGGCTTTTAATTTTTAAACGTTTCCAAAGCCCTCTTCGTCCACATTTTCAGCCCCTCCCCCCTTACTCACCAAACGGTCTCACAATTATAAAAATTGGCGTTTTCATGGATGCAATATTGCAGAAACTCCAGGGAACAATTTAGCACCACAAGTAAAAAATCAACGATAACAGAGGAGGGGTCCCCTAGATTTTTTCCAGAAGGAGGGAGGTCCAAAATTTTGCTTTAGAGGGGAAGTGAAACCCAATGTTACTATACCACCCCCCCCCAAAAAAAAAAACCTTCAACGCATCGCAGCTAAAATGTTTCTATCAATAAAAATGGATTAAATAAAATTTTCTTTTTATGCTATTTCGGATGATATCTAAAATAAAAAAATCGTTCCCAAATTAATCTTTAGTAATCGGTCAATTTCATTTTTTTACAATACTAAGAAGGTTGTGTATTTATTAAAACAATGTTTTACGCTTTTAATTTGACAAACTGAATGCTTTCTAAAAAATGTTAAGAAAATTAAGCTTAAATAATTTTTTCTTAATTTAGTGAACATCACTGTAAACACGAATATCCTAAACCGACATACTGTTATAACAATATGTCAGTATTAAGCTTTTGCGATTATTTTCGCGGCTTAGACGTGGAGTGTATATCGCATCTCGCGTTTCAGTATAAAAGGGTGGGCGGACGAGTGGAACAGTACCAGTTTAACATTGGCACTAGCGCGTTTTATTTCCGCGTTTCAGACGCATTTTTTTACCTTAAAAATCGTAAAGGGTTAATTTGGTCCATTGACCAATTAAATTTATTTTTAAAGAATACAATTAGATCGGCATTTTGTTTTACAGATCAGTGTATACTAAACATTAAGTTTTAGAATTGCAAAAATTGAAATATTTTGTGGAATTGTTGTAAACCTTTGTGATGTTCTCCGGAGCTCCAACCTCCAGCGCGGAGCTCCTATTTTAGGAGCTGAAGAGCAACCCTTGGAGCTCCAAAGCTCTGTCTTATTTTTGTCTTAATTTTATGAATGATTAAAAAGTAATGTTATAAATTATTTTCTCAAACATTTTTTGTTAAACTTAATTTTTTCAAAACTTATTAAAAACAAGAAAAAAAGTCCTAAATTTGCAAATAAAACAGCTTTGAGCATATTTCAAATTTAAATAACTTGAAATCGCTCATTTAAGGAATGGAGTCCTGGAAATCCGAAGCTTCCTCTGCTTTAAATGGCCAGAGCTCTGAACCCTGATATTAAAGAGTAAAAAATCACTAGTAAACAAAGGATAAACTTACAAAAATATAAAAATAGTGTGGGAAGCAAGTACAGACACTCAATTTCTTGTCCCTGATATTAGTTTTGCTGCTTTCTGACCACTTAAACGTCTAGGTTTCAAATTTCTTATAAATTTTTTGACACGACGATAACGTATTATGAAGTATTAAACAGTTGTTTTTTTGCTTTAATGATAAAACGGTAAAAAAAATATACAACTTGATTTCAACTACGTTCCCTCCAATTCTCAACTAAAATATTGGTTAAATACAGTTAAATTTAAAAAAAACACCAGAAAAGTAATAATTTAAACAACTAACCGATAGTTTTGCTTGACCATTCTTCCGGACCTGGTCTGGGTCGGCGTATCGTGAAAATTAAACGCCTTCTAAATTTATACAAAAATAATATCATAATAAAACAAGAAGAGTAACTGACTTAAATTTAGCCAGCCTTAATTTCGGCAAACAGCTGTTATTCTTGGGTCCGTATAAAAACCCCACGGACAAATTCACCATAGGCCAAAATCAAAATAAACGTTAAAAATCACCATAAGGTGGTGTAAATTCACCATAAGGTGGTGTAAATTCCCCATAAATATAATGCGTTTGCAATATTTCCTTTAAATTTTGACACTTGGAAAATACAACAAAATTTCATCATGATAAAATTTAGCTTAATTTTAGGGCTTTGTTTAGGTTTAGGAAAAAATTTAAAAATGCTTTTATGATTAAAACAAGTGATAAAAGTAGTACTAGGACTAGTTAGTGTTAACTAGTACTAGGCTAGATAAGCAAACTAGTACTAGACTAGCAATAGATAATTTTGATTTTTACCGAACTAGACTAGACTAGATAATTTTCCTGGACTATATAACTAACTAGTCTAGTCCAAATAATATGCAAATTTTTGACATAAATCACTAATTTATTTAATTGATTAGGCTTGTATTATGTCATAAAAATTCTTAAAATATATGAACTGGTTATGAAAATCTAAGAGGGTTTATGCATCGTTTTAATAGTTTTTTTTTTATTTTTAGCGTGTAGCGTAACCTGGCACTTTTAGTGTGAGGCTTGAAATTTTGACTATCAGTTAAAGTTTTAAATGTAGCCTTGTGTTAATTAATGATTCTTTTAGATTCTCATGCTTGTTTGATTACTCATTTAGGTATGCATGAGAACATCACTACACCATTTTTTTGCTAAATCAAAAGACCGTACACTCTTGATGGCTAAAACACCATAATTTAAGCTTGGTTAGTAAGGTATGGTGGGGTATGAACGTGGCTGGAGTCCAATTCATAAATTAAAT
>JASAMX010030232.1:0-13829 GCA_030248175.1 Microlaimidae sp. YZB2_3 | reverse complement strand
TTATTAGATGCTGCATTTAATTTTAGTTATATATATTAGCTTTTTAAAGTACATATATATATTAGCCTTTCATATGTTTTCTTTGGATGTTGTTTCATTTAAAAATAAAGGTTTGGGTCCTTTTTAAATGTGAATTTTTTTTTGTTTTCTTGTCACCTTTTTGCTCCTTTTTAAATTAAAAAGTTTGCAAAATTACGGCTTTTTAAGTATGGGCAGTAATTTAGTATAATAAATACTGTATGTTTGTTTCAGTTCAAGGTGCTAATAATTTAATTTTATAAAAAGAAGTTTGTAAATTTGTTTTTTTTTTAATTAAAAAAATATTGCTTGTAAAAGCAAAAATATATAATATACCAAAAAATATCCAACTCCTATATAAAAAAGTAAGTAAAAGTAGGCCATTGTAATGAGCCTCTCCATTTAAATGGCACCCTTTATAATAAAAACATAGTGGCTATTTTAATTCGCGCGAATTAAAATGGAGAAAAAGCTATTAAAATAGCCTCTTATTGATTTAATTTGACTTCATATATACACACAAGTGTAATACTGTCGGGGCCGCATGAGTTTTTCAGTGTTGGTGTAATACTGTTCGACGTGGGTAAACTCATGCCAAATTAAAATGGCTACTTTGCCATTATAATGGAGGGTGGCATTTAAATGGAGAGGCTCATTATAATTGCCTATTTTTACTTACTTTTTATATAGAAGTTTCACATTTTTCGGTATATTATAAATTTTTGATATAACTAAGTTGAAACAATAATCTACAGTATGTAAATTTTCTTAAAACGATTTCATGTGTTTTTTAATTCATAAAGCTAAAATATATTAAAACTTACATCTGCTATATTATACAATGACATCATTTGCTCTGCTTGGGTTTGATTGTAACCAAGATTGCTCAAGAAATTAAAAATTACTTCTTGTGAATATAGATTACTGCTTGGAAGATCTGAAATCAGAAATAGAAACACAATAAATTAAAAAAATAAACGTCTATTAACACACCACTGGCATACTCGTTTTATTATTTTGTTCTGGGACACAATTAAACTCTACACTAACTTTATTTTATTTTTAAACGTTAAAAATCATATTAAAGTTAATAAAGTGTTGCACTGATAAAAAGCTTTTTGATAATTGATAGCTCACCTTTTGATAGTTGTCTTAACATGTTTCTTAAAACTTTTAATCCACCAACACCGTCCAAAACTGACTGTAAATCGTCTACAATTGGATGTCCTCCCATTATGCTCGTTGCATCTGATACTAAGTTATCAGTTCTAAATTTATAAACTATAGAATGTATGTGTAGAATCTACGTTTATGTCACTTATACCATAAGTTAGGTAAAATCGTTTTTTTTCTGTTTTGTTTTGTAGTTGGATTGTTATTGGTGGGAAGATTAGAAGTGAAAATATTTTACCAATTAAAATTGGACGCTAAATAAAATTTATTAAAGTTATATAAAATTATATAAAGTTTAAGTGTAAATATTATTGATCGTGAAATAATTGTAAGAACAAAACAAGTGAGAAGAAAAACATATATTTTTTCTAAATTTGACTAAACAATTTAGAACCGATAATTTTTTTAATTTTCGCCTTTTCAAAAATTATACAAAAATTATTCAGCTTTAGCTTCTTAAAAAATCACATTTTTGTTCTGAAATAGGTAATTTGATACAGGTTAAAATTTGGTATTTAATCTTTAATAATAAACCGTTTTGTTGAAAATTTTATATGGTTTTATTGTTAAATAGTCGATTAATTACTGCGAATCATTAAGGTCAGCTGGGTTATTTGATTTTCTATAAGTATAAAAATTTACGTCTGTAAGAGTTCATCCAAGTCTCCTTCATATTGTAATTTATACAACAAATCCGAAGAGTCGTTTGGAGTTTCGCCAAATGTTTTCAGAAATGTAGACTTTTGCTCCATTTTCAAAGCGCTGTCAATGAGGCGGGAGCCACGTCTCGACATTTGAAGCAGCCAATCAGCGTTCGTAATTTGTTCACGCTTTTTCAAAGGCAACTAAAAGATTTAATGCTAATATGAATAAAAATATAAAACATTAAATTTCACATCTTTCAAAACCAAGGTTTTTATTATTGGTTGTATGGCTTTAAATAAAACATTTAGATATATCAGCACATTTAGAACTTTATTTATTTGATTTGGTTTAAGTTTTTGTGTGGTTTTAATAAAATTGTATTTATTTTAAAAATTCAGTGGTGTAGTTGGTAGCACCCTATGATATATTTTTTGTCAGATTTTTATCAGTACTAGGCCAGTTTTGTCCGTTTACTGACAAAATCAATTTTTAATTCACTACCTGCTCTCTAATTTTAACGAAGTTGATATGGCTGTAAATAGCCTTGGAAACATTTGAGCGCTGAGAATTGCACAATTCTGCGGAAAGCTGCTCCAAACTTATCCATGTCACATTGCTGGACAGCGTAATAAGACGCATCAGTTGACGTTTTCCGCACAGCGCTTGTTCGATTTGGCCAATTGATGTCAGGGAATTTAACTTAAATACAAAAATCGTTGATTTTTAGATAGAAAAATTCAAACCTTTTTTTCATAGTAATTAATATTTTAAAAAAATTAGAGAATCAAATATTCGTAAATTTGAACCTATTTATAAATAAACCATAAAATTTTAATATATCAGGTTAAAATAAATAATTTTTTGTTAAAAAAAATCTCGTTTACAGGATTTACTTTTAGTTAAGCATTTTACCTTTTTAATGAACAGGTACTGTATTGCACTTTGGTATTTGCAGTTAGTACTTTAAAACTCAATCACTACAAACCTTTAGTGATCTACCGCTGTGTTGATGTCATCAATCAACCCTGATTAAAAACTATAGAAAATAACGGACAAACTGTCGTATTTTTCCACAACTTACATAACTCAAATCAACTTGTGAATCCAGCAAAGCTGCTCTGGCAGACCCAGAAATATTTTCCATGCTCATTTTGTAATCCAAACTTTCCGGTTCTGTAAGAAACTCGCGGAATGGGGCCCAAACGGGGATGTTGTTTTCCAAAATTTCAACGAAATCTTTAAATTTTGGTTGCAATGCGGCCACCTTTTCAGCTAAGCCCGGTTGGGATACCAATTTGGTCATTCCCGATGCAAGATCCAGATATCTAAAAAGATCATAGATGTTACTAAGGTCTTATAAAAAATTTTAAAAAAATACTTAAAATTCCTGCAAATATTCTTAACTTCAAGCCACGTCCTTTTACAATTGCATTCAATTGCAAATTAAAATCATAGTTATAAATTTTCTATTTTAAAATATTTTCCTAACAAATAAAATCTTTTAAAATCTCACCTGTCCACAGAACGGAAGACCCTGGTATCCATTTTATTTAGGCATTTTCCAAATCTCAATCCTGTCGGTCCGCTCATTGTGCGCCCGGTATTCATCATGGCGGCTCCCATGTTAATTAGACTGGACACATACGCTTCGCAATCTGGCTGCGGTTGGGAAATATTAAGGAAATTTGGACGTTCTGCGTTTCTGAGCTAAAAATCGATTTTTTAATAATATAAAAAATCTACTTTTAATTCTGTAGACTAGTTCTGAATAAGGGTCTTTTACTGTATGAGAGAGGGTACAAAAAGAAAAAAATAAAAAATTGTAGCTTACTAAGTTTCTTTAGTTTAAACCTATACTTAATAAAAACGATAATATGTTTCACTATGTTGAATAAGCCAAGTGCGCCAGCAGCGCTGTACCTATAAAGCGGCAAAAAACTAAAAATCTCCAAAAAAGGTTTTGCCATTGTAATATTAAGAAGTATTTAAAAAATTTTGATAGGGAGGGGTCGAAATTTTAAACCAATATTTTTTGTAAATATCTAAAACCGTAAAATGTGCTATTTATTCGCGGTTTTTTAATTTTCCTCCTACATATGATTGGCACTAGATGTCATTGTCCCTCTTCCTACACTAAAAAACCCTTACTCTGAACTAGTGCAACTAGAACTAGAACTAGAACAAGACCAGTGCAGTAAACTTTTTTGATTTCGTTTTTGTTAAATTAACATTTATATTAGCAAGAAAAATTAATTTTAAAATATTACTATTCTTACTCTTCTGGTATTTTCAGCCCAGCCAAGATCGTACATGGTGGTTTCGTATAACTTCCTTGGGTCCATAGTATTTAAGTCGCAAATAGCGTCTGTGTAGGAATTTATTTGCCTTAGCTGCTGAGACGCAATGAGTGTCACCGTTGACAGTTTATTTGCCGGAATTCGGTCACTGAGTACTGTAGCCGCCCTTTGGCACGCCGAAATAAGACTAGAAATAATATAATACTACACTAGTGAATATTACTGTTGAATGAGTGAGTAATGTGAAAGCATCACGGAGTGGTTTTTCCCCTGTGGCGGACGCGTACCTTAACTGGAACTCATAAGCGTTGATGGTAAATATATCTAAAAAAACACCAGACGTTTATGCTTTGTTTATTCAGGAGTAAAAAATAAGGGGCCATGTACTAACCAATCAAAGAATTTAGCGTCACGTATATCAACCAGTAAAATTCAATTTTTAGCCGGTGTGAATTGTAAAGGGTTAATATTAGCACTGATATTCAACACTGATCCCACTTTTTATTCTCATGGTAATATTTTTATTATTAACGTTTTTATCCTTAAAAAATCATTTTTTTGAATATTGATGAAATTCAAATATCGGCTTATTGGGAAATGCAACGAATTCCTCAACATTCTTAAGCGAGTTCCCGTTTTTAAATCAATAGAATAAATTTACTTATTCACAGAGCCAAACACTATATTTCGAATTTTGGTTTTTATCATTTTCATCAATTTTTTATTAAGACCTTCTTTATTGTTTTTAAATCAAAAGAATGATTTTAATTATTCACGGAGCCAAGCAACTATATTTTGAATTTTAGTTTTCATCATTTTCATCAATAAACATCAGTATAACTTCTTAAATAAAATTAAAGCCAACCAAAACCAATAAATGTTTTAAAACCAGCACAAAACACACAATTTTAATTAACAGCTTTCTGCATATTTGTGTTGTTTGAAACAAAAACAACGCCACAACTTTGTTTCATACGTTTTTGTTTACTATAGAAAATAGTTTCCAGAAATAATTCTCTTGTTAAATCATAAATCAAAATATTAAAAAAATAAGTTCTGATGCTTAAATAAGCACTCCAAATTTTAAAAGCAATCTGATTGGCATCCAACCTATACGTAGGTTTTTATGGAAAGACTGTGAGTAATAGCTTTTTCACAAAATTACAAACAATAATTCTGCAAATTTTAAACTAAAAAAAATTGAAAAAAATCACCAAAAAAGGTCAGAAAAGGCCATTCAGAAATTCACAAAACTTGTACAATTCTGCAAATTTTAAACTAAAAAAATTTAAAAAAAAAACAAAAAAGGTCAGTAAAGATCATTCAGACATTCACAAAACTTTGTGCAATAGATTCAGATTTTTTTTAAAATCCATTTTCATTTTTTTAGAACTAAATCACAAAATAAATCTTCATTTGGTGATTGTTTACTAAAAAAAACTATCTACAAAACAACTTTGAAAGATATAATCCAAGCAGCACCTTTTTAGTTGGATTGAACCAGATCCTTGTTGTAATTGGCGTAAAATTGAAGACGCCGAATTAGTTAGGTCTTCAGGTCTACTTCTTCCTGATAGTAAATTCGCTAAAATGTTATTTTATTAAATATTAAACTTACTATTAGATGAAAACTTGATAACAAACTTAAACTTATTTTTAATTATTTTTAAATTGTGTATATTGTGATAATATTTTATATATTAAAAATTAAAATAAAAAAGTTAAAAAAAATTCCATTCCAAACATTTTTTATAAGCAAAAAAACTCTAGAAACGTTTTTTTTTCTGCCAAATAATATGGGCAGAATGAATTCTAAAACACGCAAAGCACAGTTAACATAAACCAAGATTTTTTTTGTTTTCCAATTTTTTCTCAACATTATTCCCTCACATTTTCTTCAGTTTCAACAAACATGGATTATTTTAAAATTTAAAAAACGTGAAAAATCCGAATACTACTTTTTTATTCTTTTTTATATTGTTTTAACAAAGTAGTGTACAAGAATGTACAAGTGTCTTGGCCTTGTCAAAATCAATGAGTTAAACTTTAAAATTATATTTTAACAATTTTAAAACAAAATAACTCATTGTCAAATATTTAGGCATAACAATAATATAATATGAAACTAAACACTATAAAAAAACTTTAAAAAACTTTAGATTTTATTGTAGACACTTTGCAGTAGAATAAACAGAAAGTAAAGGGCACCCTACATTAAACATACGGCGAACCGCATGCTGATTACACAGTGAATGATTTTAGTATCTCCTATACATTATGTTTCTAAAAAAATTTCAGTGCAGTATGTCTATTATACAATTACATAGACTTATCTTATACCGAGAGTTGTAGAAAGACCATCAACCATCTGTGACCGTACAATACGGTTTCTTTTCAAGGCTGTAGAATCTGAATCCAAATTGCCCATACGACTGATTACATCTGACACATCAACTACTTCATCTCTCAATCTTCTATAGTCGCTTTTGGTTGACAAGTTTACGACATAGATGTTTTCATAGAGTTTTAGTAAATCTAATAACCTAAAATATATAAATGGGTCCAATAATTTTTAATCCCAATTTATTTTTTTTTAAACAAAAATTGCAGCAGGTTAAGTGTTCAAGTCAAAAATTAAGCACATTTTAGCAATAAATTTCAGTAATTGGTTTTGGAAAAATAAACCACTCCTTAGTAAAATATAGTAATTTTGTTAAAAACCTGCAAAAGTATTGTTTTATTTTGGTGAAAAAGTGATAAAATCTAAATAACACATTTGATTATAAATATAACACAGTACATTTATAGAACAAAAATTTAAAATTAAAAATATTTTTAATCAGTAATGCAAAATTAAACTTACTGATTTAAAAGTTTAGATTGTGCAGCTTCTGACATGTTAGAAATTTTGTAAAAAAGTTCTCTTAAAATCCCGTTCCAACCTCGTTGCCCTTTCATTTTATTCAGCGTACTCATAAGATCATTAAAATTGCTGGATAATGACTCAAACGATACTGAGTTCTTGCTATTTGGGGATCCAGCGTCTGTTAAAGAAAGTTCCTTTTCATAACTTTTTAAAACCTGAAATAAAATTTAAAAAAATGCATTTGCAGTTTAAATAATACAAAACATAAATTAAAAAAAAATCATTATTAAAAAAATTGAACTGAATAGTAAGTTATTTAATTTTAGAATTTTGTTTGCTGTGCGAATATTTTTAAATAAATTATAGGTTTAATAATACAATAGGCTTACAGTAAATCTTGTAATTCTATTTTAAAAATTTCATCTTAATTTGAATAATTTTTATAAATATTAAGTAACACGAAGGCAATTTAATTTCATGATAACGCTAAAGAATACTTCGCAATAAAACCATAAGGAAACAGTACAACATCTAAAACATGCCCTAAAAATAAAATCCGGACAGTAAGAAATATTAGTCGTTTCCGTTAACCAACGTGATCTTAGTACCTCATGGTACAACCAATTGCCATTGCATGTTTCACGTGTTTTTTATGTTTTAAACTAACTATTTAGTACTTACAGCTGTTAACAACGCAGAATTTCGGTAAATATCTGTTATATCGCTTCCCAAAACGTTGTTCCATTGGCGAATCTCAGAGTTACACAACAAACCACCCAGCCTTTCACCACTCATGTTATACGCTGACCAGTCTAACTGGGAAATAATGTCTATAGCCATTATTGAGGTTTGACCAGTACATGTTGTGATATAAGACGGACATCTTCTTGAGCAAACTATATCATATAATAGGGCTCGGCTGTCTTCAGAAGAATTTGCCTAAATAAAACAAATAAAGTCCTTTTTAAACTGATACAATGATGCCGTGTATAACAAAATAACTTTTTGAAATATTATTTAAATTGAATTTTAAATAAAATTTAAACCGGCCGGAAATTTAATATTTTAAAGCAAAGTAGACTGTCTACCCCGAAAAATTCATTTCACAAAAACTAAAAGGTAATTGTATTGAAATTCAAATCTGTTTAGAATTAAACAAAAACATCGAAATTATTTTATATATTTTCCTAACAAGCTAAATATATTTATGAATGTTTTCATTAAGGTGGAACGATATAGTTAGGAAACCCTGTTGGATTTTTTGTATAACTCGTACCATACGTGACGGACAGAAGCAAACTATATAACTACGAGAAAGGTTATTTTTTCCGGCCAGTTCAGTATCCTTAATATTATTGGTAGACCATTTCACGCCGAGATATGCTTCGTTGAAAAAAGGCATTTTAGAACAGTTTTTCCCAATTTAACAGAACCAGAGTTAATATTACGTGATAAAAATTTAACTCAAGTTAGATACACCAAATGTACATCTCCACAAAAATTTTCAACGAAATCTCTACTATTGATGTTTTTTAATTTCGTTTTATTGCTAAAATTTTTGCAGTAAAAAATAAAAAGACGTGATAGTAGAGATTTCGTTGAAAACTTAAAAAACTGGCTTAGAATTATGGTACAACTGCTGTGTTAATATAGTTGGGAGCAAACTAATTCCTATCAACTGACTAAAATGCTATTGCTTATTAATACTGTTTGTCCACCATTACACCGTTTCTTTGAAATTAGCTATTAGAAAGGATCTCTCATCTGGCTCAGTAGCTGACTGGCTCAGAAGCCGCGCTCAAATCTTGAACTGTAGGCTCGAGTCTCCCCCTGTGCAAAATTTTGAAGGTTGAAAAAAATTTTTTTTAATTTTTAGCTTTTTGATTAAGAATTTTTAGCTTTTTGATTAAAAAAGTGTTCATTATTCAAGATACGCTAAATCGGAAATGAAAAAAAAAATTTTTTGGTAATGAATTTTATTAATGTTTTGTACTTTTGACATGCATTTTATTGGTGTCATTTGATGATTGTGGACGATAACAATTTTTTACAGAAAAATGAATGTCAAAAATTAAATCAGCGGGTCTAATTAATTTAGTAAAAATTAATTAAAAAAGATCTGCCGTCAAAATCTAACTGTATCTTTCCACCTTAAATAAAAAAACAACTAAATTTCAGAGAGCTAAAAAGAATATCAAAATATCACTGAATCTTTTTTGATATTCTTTTTTTAATCAAAAAAGAATATCACTGAATTGTTTATAATCATTTTATAATAGCAAAATAAATGACACATTTGACTGCATGAAACTTTACTTTTTGTTTTGATTTTTGTGCACAAATTTTTTTTTTTTTGATTTTTCTGCAAAAAACCAAATATCAACCTTAAAAATCCAGTGTGATGTCCAGTAATTTGATGAATGTTTTGTTTATTATTTGTTTAATTAATACAAATAAATTAATCCATTATTTAAAAAGTAATAAAATCTTAAAAAAAACTTTTTTATTAGATTTAAATTTAATTTAAAAACCTTAGTGAACTACACTTTACGCTATCAAAAATGTAAAAAAAACTAAACCCATCAAAAATAGAACTCCCAAGTTAACCTCCAAAAGCCAAGTATTTCAACCACTAGGCTACTGATCCATTGTCAATTCTTTGCGTAAATAATATTTATGTAGCAGGAGATTTGTTACGAACGGAAGTTTGTGTAGTTTAATATTCAGGTTAAATACAATAACTGTATTTATGAAGATCAACTTTTACATGGTACATATTTTTACAAGACACATATTTAAGTCGTGTACCTGTGTTATAACTGTAGTAATCTAAATTTCATGCTTTTAAACTAGTTTTACATAACTGGTCTAAAACATTAGCGCCGATTTTTTCACTCTGCCACTCTCCCAAATGGTTCAGGGTCGATGGAACCGAAGGAGCTGGAACTTGGAGCCAAAAATAGGGGACTTGGAATCGTAAGTGGGAAACTTATAGCCTTAAATTGAAAACTTAGGCTGAAATTATAAATCGATAAACGTTTATCTAAACCCAAACCATTTTTTAAAGGCTAAATATCTCTATTGCTCATGACTACAAGTTCCCAAAAATTTTCAATGGCTCCAAAGTTATTAGCTTGTGCTCTAAACACCCCGCAACCTCGCATCCAAACAGCAACAACAACTTAAATGTTATATTTTTTTAATTCTTATCCTTGTGTTTTGCAAAATAAAAAATCCCAGTCAATCTCCCCATTTTTTGAAACTTATTCTGAAAAAATATTTTCCAGCTCTCAATGTGCATAATTTTTGTTCCAATAAAACAATAAAAAACATTTATTCCGTTTTTAACGTAGATAATATTGATTTTTTCTCTTTTACTTCAGCAGACAAAAAGTTTACTTAGGTTAATATTTATCAGGGTCATTTAAATGCTAGTTCTGATCATAGCTAATTTAAAACGTTATGAAGCCCATATTTATTTAAATAAATATTAATTAACGTTTAAATGACAGAAAATTTACATGATTTTGAATATTTTTCAGCAGAGCTCCAGAAGTTATATCGCGGCTCGCGTCGTCCAAGCGTTCAAAAAGTTCTTGGGTGAGATCCTCATGGGAAAAAATGGTTTCAAAATTTAGGCCAACATCTAAATAATTACTGTACTGAAACAAAAAATAAGTTTTTGTTTGTGTTTACTCATTCTTATTTCACACTTACAAAAAATTTTTGTATTTTTAATGGTTTATTTTTTTATCTGCTTAAAATTTGAGTTTTGGAAGTTACAACCCAAAAACGCTACACCAAAATCATAATGTCTATAATAATCAAAATGTGCGTTCAGTTGATTTTTTGTTTATTCAGAGGCGAAGGAATTTTTATTTATTAACACTGTGAATATTACATGCGTACTATTACTATTTTTTTATATTTCTTTATTGTACTGAAAATGAGGTAGTTTTATTTCAGAAAATATAAAATTATGACCCAATTTAGTATTATAATATATAATAAAACACAAACCAGCCATTGGTTGCAGAGCTTGATTTAAAGCTGAAATTGAATCTGTCATAATCGTTACAGATGCTGGAACCCCTTTAACTGATGGCAATCTAAATATTGATGATACAAAATGGTAAAAAAACAGAGCTTTCAATAAACCTAGTTCTATATAAAAAGGAAATCTCCAGATGATGTCTAAATATTGCCTTTATAATGACCCTACACGCCAGCATTTCTTTGTGCAAGCTTTATTTGTTTTTATTTAACGCACGCGCGTTTTGAAGGCCTATTCCTGTGAAGACTAACTTAGGTCTCTGACGACGGTGAGCGTCAAAAATAACATCTGCCGGTCCTTGTTTGTGATTCGTTAAGCAATACGCCCAGAAAATATCGCTAATAATAGATATTTTAAAACTAGCCTGTTTTAATTTAACTTGTTTGTTAATTTGAAATTTAAATTTTTTACCTTTTCATATGCATGTTCAGAATTTTGTACAGTTCTCCTGAATTAACCATATTAGTTAATTCTTGCGAAGAACCACTGGTTAATAATGTTATAAGATCAGTTAAAGTACTCCCACTTTTGTAAATGCCATCCCATGCCGTGGGGGAGACCTAAAATTTAAAAAAAAGCAACGCTCTTTAAAAAAAGAAAAATAAGCAACATATAAATATTTTATACAATAATCTATTAACTTTAAATTAATTAAACTTTCTTAAGTAAAAAAGAAGAATGAAAAACAAAGAGCAAATTGTAAGGATCTGCGGATCCAAACGAAATGCTTGTAAGCGGTTGCATATTTTCCAAAATATATGCATTCACTTGTATATAAATAAAAAAAATGTAAAACGATTGTATAAGAATTATGCAGCCGTCTGCAAAATATGCATGCTTTTTAGATTTTATAAAGGGACTTGTTTTGTTTGATTAAAATAAATGATAATTTTTAAATTTCTAAATTACTTAGAGTATAAACCTGAAAACAACAAATGTATTAACTATGATTTTTAAATCATTTTTAGCACAAAAATATTCCACAATTTTTGTGTTTTTAAAGTTAAATTATTTAAAAAAACAGTTGAAAATGCGTTTAGTAAAACCCAGTACCTGCATGGCTCTAACTTGACGCTGATCAATAGAGTTAAAAATTTGCTCCCATATTTTGTCTATTTCCCCTGAACAAAGGTCCTCTTGGATTCGCATGGCGTTGGGCATTAGATACTCGTCTTTAAAGTCAAAGTATGCAGTAATGGGAAGCCGACAAAATTCGGATAAGTCACCTGCTGCCAGTTTTTGCAACTAAAATATTTAAAAAAATCAGACTTTTTAACTTAATTATTAATAAAAAACCATTAAACTATATTACATAAGCTCCTTCATATGATTTTTTTGGTTTTTTCATGTGTTTTTTTTTCAGAAAAGTCAAACATATTTTGGTGTTCATATTTTAGAATTAACAATTTTGGCGTTATATATTTTTTTATCCAAGTAAATAACACAAAATTTTTAGACCAAGTTTAATTTTTTTGGAATTCTATGCCACAAAATTTTTCTAATCCAGGCGAAAGAAGAAATAAACCTTTTTTATTGTTTAAAAAATGATTAAATTTTGGATGTTGATTAAAAACAATGTCCTTCTGTAATAATTCTGTTAATTTCAATATTTTTTGTAGCTCAGGTATCATTTTATCTATTTTTATTTTTAAATTTTGTTTATAAAGTTCTACTTACATTATTTGGACTAATTTTAGCTGACATTAGCAGACCGACAACAGGAGGACTGATTTTGAACTGATGTTTTAAACTTTCTTCAATTTGTGCTCTGTTTGATCCTAGCAACTCGCCAAGAGAAATCAAAGCTAAAATTAGTGCCACAAAAATCATTACAATAATTATTTGCTCATAGCGTGTTTAAAAGTTGCCTAACAAAGCTTGTGCACCTGTAATATATATTATGTTTATGGAAATATATTTAAATATCAATTTACCGTTTCCCATGTTATTTTGTTTGACTAAAACGTCCACAATTCCAGCAAGAGCTTGAGCATATTTTTCCACTTCTGAAACTGAAACCGCCTCTCGCTGTTTTCTAAGAGAAGGCACCAAGTCTTGAAGTGACAGCGAAACCCTAAGAAATTTAAGTTTACAGAGTAAAAAAATTTTTTTGACTAAACAGTTGTGTTGCAGAAGTTCTTTAAAATAAGAATTCTGCTAATAGTTTTATTACTACGCTATATGTATAAAGTAGGTAGATTTTATATAAATATATTTCACTAATACAAATAATTGAAAGTAGCAATTTATAAAAGCACGGACTTTATATTTAGTAATACACTTATATAATTGTCTTCTAAATGAATTTATTTTTGTCAAAGTTTAATCAAATAAAACATTTAGTATTGCATATAATTTTGTACAAAAAAATTTAAAACGAAAAACCCCCAACTAAAAAAAAAAGCTAAAGTCTTCCAGGCTCAAACTAAGGGCTTGCCAGGAAGAAATAAACAATAAACTTGCCATCGAAAAAAATTAAAAAAAAGTTTTTAGCGGTTATGTAACCAATTATTATTTAGTTGCGTCATGTGTTTCTCTGCACGTAATATTTTCTCAAAAAACGAGTGGTTACTTTACCACTCATCTATTTTCACCCTGATATAACTTATCTTTAAGTCTTTAAACAAAAGAAAGTACCCAGAAATATTTAGAAATTATTTTTTGTCACAACATGAGAAAAAATTTTGTTTATACTTTCTTAAAATTTATCTTTATAATGAATGTAATCACATTTTATAATTTTTGTGGCCGTAAACACAACAGCAATTGCACCTAT
>JASAMX010030231.1:0-14251 GCA_030248175.1 Microlaimidae sp. YZB2_3 | reverse complement strand
TGTCTAATCTTACTTCATTCTTTCAGTTAGTGTATTGCTCCTGTTCCCCAAAGGTCTTCTGGTCCCAAGGTCGTGTTAATGTGTGTTTTGTTTGCATAGCGCGTTTGTGTTTTACATAGCGGGCAGTTTGGTGATGTGTTTTGTGTGGGATTGATTTTGTGTAGGTAAAAGTAGAGGAAAGGAGATTTTCCCGCCCTGAGTTGGGCGAGGGTTCTCCTACCTCTTTTCTTTTCTTCTTTTTTTCTTTTTCTTTCTTTTTCTTCAACCAGGAAGAAGATTTTCTTCGTCGTTGTTTATTTCTAGTGCTTTACTTTGAAGTATTGAGTTTATATGAGTGTTGTTAATGTGGTTTGTGACTGTGTTTCTATATATGGATTTGTTGTTTAGTTTTTTTGTATGTTTCGTTGTATATTTCTGTTGGAATGTTTGTTGTGTAGTTGTTGTTGTGAAAGATTGTTTGCTTTTTAAGCCTGATGGGTGCAGGTTGTTGTGTTAAGTAGTTAAGTGGGTTGTTTGTGTACATGGCTGCCAATTTTGCTTCTTTCATGCGTGGTTTTGACGTGTGCTGATTGTGGAAGGACTTTTAGCCTCTGTGTGTATGATGTGTGTGTTGTTTGTGTCTGTAGTCTGTGACCCTGAGAGCCAGTGTTTTGTATTGTTTTCAGTTTGTTAATTTGTGTGTTTGATGTTGTGGGGCCCCAGACTGTGCTGACATACTTGATTATTGGTCGAGTAATTGCATTGTATCTGTGAGTGAGTGTTTCTTTTGCTCATTACCGGACGATGTTGCTGTGAGTGCATTTATGATTTTGAGTGTTTTGCGTGCTTTTGCTGTGTGTCTTTGCAATGTGGTGTGGGAATGGGAGCTTGGGGTCAAAAGCTCAAGCCCCAAGATTTTTGTGTTTTTAGTTGTGATGGAATGTTTCCCCAAGATTTTTGGGTTTTTGGTTGTAATGAGTGTTGTGTGTGTTGTTTCTTTGTAGTGATAATTGTGTGTATTCCTCTGCAGGGTATCATGTTTATGCGTGTGGATATTTCTTGCTTTGCCGTTTTATTTAATGTTTCATTGATTTGTATTCTGTCCATGCTTGTCTAGCGTGGAGGTATGGTTTGTGCTTGTTGGGGGAGCTATGTTGTGGTTCGATTTTGATGCATATATTGTGATGTCGTCTGCATATGTTATGATGTGCTCGTTTGGTGGTGGTGTTGGTGTA
Source organism: Microlaimidae sp. YZB2_3 (assembly GCA_030248175.1). Lineage (NCBI taxonomy): Eukaryota > Metazoa > Nematoda > Chromadorea > Desmodorida > Microlaimidae > Microlaimidae sp. YZB2_3. Next base: position 13,037 of record JASAMX010030231.1, on the reverse strand, counting down.
TGTGTGCGGTGTAGATGTTGAATAATGTGGGTGATAGACAGGATCCTTATAGGACTCCTGTTTGATACGAGTTTTTGTTTTTTTTTTTGATAGTTGTATGTGGTGTATGCTTTGCGGCCTTTGATGTGGTTGTTTATGAATTTAGTGATTGTTTTTGGTAATTGTGTTTGTTCGAGTTTGTGTATGAGTGTGTGGTGATTGACAGTGTCGAAAGCTTTGGACATGTCCAGAGCTTGACAACTGTGCGGTGTGGTGGTTTTGGTTTGTTAAAACCTGCTGCTAGTGGTGAGTGTAAAGTGTTTGCAGTGCTGTGAGTGGAGTATTGTTGGAGCCGGTGTTGGTGTGTGATGTTTGGAATGTTTGCCTTCTGTGATGTATGGATGTATGATTTTTTCGCATGTTTGTAAGAGAATGAGTTAAGATGACCTAATGATTGGCTGTTGTTGATGTTGTTTTAGGTTTCAGAATTCAATAAGTTCAAAAGTTAGAACTGTGTGTGTGTTTTTATGTGTGTGTGTGTGTGTGTGTGTGTTTGTGTGTTTGTGTGTGTTTATGTCTGTGTATGTGTGTGTATGTGTGTGTATCTGTGTGTGTGTGTGTGTTTGTGTGTGTGTGTGTTTGTGTGTGTATGTGTTTGGGTGTGTGTGTTTGTGTGTGTGTTTGTATGTGTGTGTGTGTGTATGTGTGTGTATGTGTGTGTGTGCGTGTTTGTTTGTGTGTTTGTGTGTTTCTGTGTGTATGTCAGGCGCTGAAGAATTTAGACAGTTATTTTTTTTTGAAAAATTTGGCCGAGTAATTAAACCCGTAACCACAAAAGTCGACTCTGCCGTAGTATTTATTAGATGTGTTTTGTACTATCCATTAGATGTGTGTGCTTGTGTTTTAAACGTGCAAGGACAAAAACTTGTTCTCTACGTTTTCTTTGACCTAATTGAGATGTAGCCGAATTAAAATTAATAAACAAATTTTAAAAATTATATTTTTTAGCTAAAAAACTACTATTTTTGATATATAAATAATTTAGAGAAAATTTTAAAAATCACATCTTAAAATTCCTAAAAAAAGATTTTTTTTATTTTGTATTTACTTTTATTTTGTTTTTTTGTATGTATTTTTATGTTGAATTTTTTGTGTTTTGTACTAAAAGCTGCATTAATGCACTAACTGTTATTAAATTTTTGGAATCAAAGATTAGTTTTTATTTGGAAAGAATGGCAATTTTTATGTTTATATGCTTATTTAATAAAAACTAAGATGTGGAAAAAGTTTAGTTCCGATTAAAATAAAAAAGGTTTTTAACAATACAAGTAGCTCGTTTCAACCATACGGCTGACAAATATATTTCCCTGTATGTTTTTGGACCCTTTTACTTTATTTTGTTAAAAATCGTAATTAGGATGCTGATATAAAACTGAAAATTTATTTGTTTTTAATTTGTTTTGTTTGTTTGTTATTAAAGGTGCGGTATGCTAAATCATGGTGTATTTTTTTGCTTTGCTTTTGGTATCAATCGATGCGTCAGCTTTTACTGAGTAAAAAATTGTATTACAAAAAAATTTAATTTTCAGCTGTTGTCTAGATATTATCGGTTCATTAGTCCATCGATTTTTTTGCCGCTTAGTCAGCCAGTCAACAGTGAATATGTACGCCCAATGAAAAATAAAAAAAAAAACCCTGCCAATAATAAACTGAACTCAAAATACATCAAATCGTTTATTTAAAATAAAACTGCAATATAGTAAATAAAAATACACAGAAATTAGTATAATTAAAAATTTTGCATCTTTTCATAGGAAAATTTGCATATAAACTCTCTTAAATACATCTGAATTTTTATGAGAAACAATGCTCTTGCAAAGTCCAACGTAAGAAAACAAACACACCGTGGCTGGTGTGTTTGTTTGCTTACGCTGGTAAGCAAACAAACAAAACAGACCGTGGCTGGTGTTTGGTAAAAGACAAAAAATTATCTGAAATAACCAAGCAATATTCTTGCTAATATCGAGAAAACCGCTGAAAATTAATTTTTTTGTAATACAATTTTTTACTCAGTGAAACCTGACGCATCGATTGATGCCAAAATCCAAGCGAAAACAAAATTCGCCATGATTTTGTATACCGCACCTTTAATTTTAAAAAAATTATCACCAAAACGCCCTAGAAAACTGTTTTAAACTATTAATTTATAGTTAAACAACTACTTAAAGACCTTATTTCTAAATTGTACTCGAGAACAGATGATGTGTTTTTGCCCGTACTGTATTCTAAAGAGCAACTCAACCTCTTTTTGCAAACAGTGAGAAAAAAATCTCAAGCGTTTTAAACGTCTGTTTGAGGGCTCGCATATGAGACACCCGAGATTAAGTACTCTTTAGTGCCTGCCAACGCATTTCCGAATACCTAACTCCATATTCATCTTATCGTTCCCTAGCAACAACCGATTATATTTTTCAGAACTATCTTGGTAGCTTACAAAATTTTATTGTTAAATAACTACGAGTTATTTTATAGTATTATTCTAAACAATAATAAAAAAACGCATAATAAAACAAATTATCTGTGGCTCATACAGTTATTTTGAGATAAAACAAAGAAAACAACTGTTATTTGCAAATTTTAAAGTATCTTATATACCTTAGGGTTAAAATTTAGTGTTAGAAGTACTTAGAGTAACAAGTTATATTGTAAAAATAGCGTATAAATTAAAACTTATATTCACTTTAATTAACCCGACTCTTTGTACCAAACCAAGAATTCATTAAAATTAATTAAGAACAAAGAAAGAATGAGAAACAGAAAGGGTTATTACAAACCTTAGAATTGGACTGGACTAAAAAAATTTCAAGCGGCCATACGTTATTAACACTAAGGTTTATTTAGATAATAATTTTATAAGTGTATAGCCAACGTTAAATGCTACACATTATGTATAAATCATGCCGTTAGCGATTTAAATTTACATGAAAAAAATTTTTATATCATTTTGTATAGACTTTAAATTATACTGCTCTATTTGAAACCATAGTTGTGAACGGGGACAACGCGAGAATGGATTTTTTAAAGCTTCAAAAAATGGAACTTAATAATGCCGCCCTATTTTTGTTTTAATTTTATTAATAATTAAAAGAATAATACAAAAAAAGACTTGTTAAAATTTTTTGTAATTTAATTTTTTTTCAGAATTTATTAAAAACGATAAAAATAGCCCAAAAATGCTAATAATATTTTTGAGACATAAAAGCATTGCTCATTTAATTAACGAAGCTCTGGAACTCCTTCCTTTTGAATGGCCGGAGCCCCGCCCAAGAATTGTAAATAATAATGTCAGTTTTCCCTACCCGTTGGCATTTTTTCGTCCAAATACCGCTGAAAATCCGCAAAAGGTATTCCGCGTCAGTGCTGCACTGTGTTAAACTTGGCGTCTTGACGGTGAGCGGGCTGGTCGGGACGCAGAACTAACACTGAGCAGCGATGGCGCAGAATCCCTTTTGCGAATTTGCAGTGGAATGAATCTCAAAGGGTAAAAGTGCTTGAGCTGAAATATGATGGAAATAAACTATTTAAAATTGAGTTAAATCGGTTATTGAAGATTTATTGAAGCCCTGAATTCGTAGCTTGCGTAAATCGGCAAATTTCGATCTGTTGTCTAGGAGTTTCCTGCAGATGGCAAAAGCGTCGAGTTTTCCACAAAAAAAATGTATTATGCCTATTTACAAATGAAATTTTATAGAAAAAAATTAGCGTTAAAAAATCCGGCGAGCTTAAAAATGTATGGGAATTTTAAAGTACAAAATTTAAAGATTAAAAAGCTGCTAGAATTCCTACGGTAATAACTGAAAGTAAAGAGTTTTTGGCGTTTGTTTAAAGATCGTAATGTTTAAATTTGTTTAATATTTGTCAAAATGTAACTTTATATTAATTTCATGCGAAAACGATTATAAAACTTCTTTTTTTTTAAATATTATGTTACTTTTTTGTCTTTTTTTTAATATTTCAGTCAAATAATTTATTTAAATATTTTTCCAAATGTCAAATTCTTTTAAAAGCAACGTAGCAGGAACTAGTTTATGAACCCATTTTCCGCCAGGACTGAAACCAAGTGGGACTAGAACGAAGCACGACTAAAACAAAGCGGGGCTAAAACGAAGCAGGACTGAAACAAAACGGGATTGAAAGGAAGCTTGCGGCGATTTTTGTCCGTGACTGAAAGAAAATGGGACTGACCCGACTATAGGCACCTTGCACTGGAACTCGTTTTATACATGAAGTATGCAATATACATAAGCGTCACCATAATGGATAGTTACCCTATCTCCTACTTATCTTTCGTAGTATGCAGATCAACCGATCAAAATTTCGCGCGCTGTTGATCGGCTGATCTGCATACTACAAAAGATAAGTAGGAGATACGGTAATTATCCATTATGGTGACGCTTATGTATATTGCATACTTCATGTATTAACTGAGTTCCAGTGCAAAGTGCCTATAATATTATAACAATAGAGTTAAGATTTTTTTGTTTAAAAAGCGCTATACGTATCTGCAGAAGGTATTCCGGAATTTTTTTTCAAAAAGCGCTGCATATCGACAAAAAATATTCCGCGTCACTGATTCTCTGTGTCAAACTTCGAGGTCCTGGTTTAGACGCAGAGTTTAACACAGAGCAGCAGTGACGTGGAGTACTTTCTGCAGATATGCAGCAGAAAAATCCCAAAGGGTTAAAATAGCTTTACAATCAGAAAGAGAATGAATCACAAAAATTAAAAAAATTTTATTACCAATTCGAAACATGGGTAATGTTTTTTAAAAATTTCAAAATTAAAAATAATTTTTCTAAATAAGTTCCTAAATTGTAATAAAAATTAAAAAGTTGTTAGATTCTGTCGCAATATTAAAATATTAAAAATAAATAGTTTTAAACGCTTGGTTAACGTCGAGCGGAGTAAAATTTTCAAAAACATTAATTAGGTATTTTCTGGAGCTATGAGCCCAAGATTAAAGTTTTTTTTTGAAAATCCGGAGAAACCCTGTCAGCACCGCATTCTTTTTGTAGTATTTTTAATTAATTGTCTATACCTATCCAATAAATGAAACACTTTCTTTTTTTCCTTTTTTAAACAAAAATAAGTCACAAATCTTTAAGGCTAAAAAACAAAATATCAGTTATACCTATCCGATAACTAAAACATTTTTTAGTATTTAAACTAATTAAATCGAATTTGTGCATTTTAAGACGCTTGGTTAACGTCGAGTAGAGTAAAATTATTATTTTACAAAATATTAGTAAGTTATGTTCTAAAGCCATGAGCTCAAGATTGAAGCCTAGTTTTTTGAAACTGAAAAATGCTTGCAGCACCGATTTCTTTCTGTAGTAATATTTAATTTATTGTGTATAGCTATCCGATAAATGAATCACTTTCCTTTTTTGAAGAAAAAAAAATTAACAAAACTTTAAGGTTTAAAAACATAATATCATTTATACCTAACCAATAAATGAAACAACATTTTTAGTATTTAAAGTAATTAAATCGAATTTGTGCATTTTTAAACGCTTGGTTAATGTCAAACAGAGTAAAATTATTATTTTACAAAATATTCTTTTAGTATGTTCTGGAATTATGAGCCCAAGATTAGAGCTCCTGTTTTTGGAAACCCGAAGCAACCCTTTAGCACCGCTTTCTTTCTGTAGTAATAATGAATTTATTGTGTATAACTATTCGATAAATGAAACACATTCCTTTTTTACCAATCATATTTTTTTGGAAATAAGTACTAAGGAACAAGAAGGTTTTTACCCACTTACGTTAAATGTTCAAACAAAAATTTGCCACCACAAAAACAATAATTTAAACAATATGAATGGATTAAAAACGCGAAACAATCCGAAATCGAGGGATTACGTCTTAAAGTGGCCGAGCTGGAAGCTGAAAGATAAACGTGGGTGGACAAAAAATGACAACTGGAACAGCGCGTCCAAAATTTGGCAAAGCTGGATAGCAAAAAAGAACACGGACAATTTGCTGTTGTCAGCGGCCTGCCAGAGAAGGACAACGACTCTGCTGAGTTGAAAGAGCTGGTGGATAAACTGGCCGTAGATTTCGGAAACATAGAAATTGTGGACTATTTTCGAATAGGCACAACCAAGAGCATGAATGGGCGCCCTAAGCCTCGTCTAATGAAAATTAAGTTTGCTAGTATTGGGTTGCGCAATAAAATTGCTCGCTCTGGGAGCAAGTTAAAAGAAAGCAAGTTTAAGGGTGTGTATATCCGCCCATCTCTACCCTATGATCAGCGCACAGCCCACGCAAGTCTGATAAAAACTGTTAAAGAACACAGAGAAAAATGTGCTAACTCTAAGCTTCAAGTGAGATACACTAATTATGGTGATCTGTATATATTTGACATTATTGAGAAAAAAAATCAAAACTCCATAGGAATTTCTGCGACCCAATCGCAGCGCAGCACAAGCTAAAGCGATATGTTTTAGTGCGAGGAGTCTCAGAAATTTTTTGATGGAGTTTGACATTCTATTATCAGGTACAGATGCACTATATAATTTCTTTAATTTTGATTTATTATTTGTGACTGAAATTTGGTTATCTCAGGACATAAATAATGAATTAATTAATCCATTAAATAAATATCAAATAATCCGTTATGACAGGCCAAAAAGTAACTATGGTGGCGTTTTGTTAATAATTAAAAATAATTACCAAATCATTGAAATAGAAGTAAATCCCAGATATGCAGATATAGAAATTTCAGCTTGTGATATACTTTTTAAACACTTAAAAATTAGAACCGTTTGTTTATATAGGCGCCCTCAAACAACTAGACAGGAGGATGAATTAATTTTTGAACTAATCAGAAAGCTAGTTTATAATTTTGATGGTACTATTTTACTCTGTGGAGATTTCAATCTCCCTGGGATTAGATGGGATAATATGGAAATAGTTTCAAACAGTCAAAATGAAGAAATCTACTTTTTTCTATTCAGTCAATTAGGACTTTTTCAGCTTATAAAAACACCTACTAAAGAAAATAATTTCTTAGACCTCATTTTTACTACTGATGTAGATATTTTCAACTTAGCAGATGTAGCGGCAAATTTTTTTAATTCTGACCATCTTTCACATATTAGATCTCACTGTCTGTTTAAATAATCAAAAGAATAATATAAATCAAAAAGAAATTGTACCAAATTTTGTTGATGCAGACTATAAATCTCTTTTTCAGTTATATGCTTCATATAAATGGAATTAACTTTTTGAAAAATGTCCAGTGGTGAAGATCAGTGGCAATGTTTTAAACTAAAACTACTAGAAGGTATTAATAAACATGTTCCAGGTAAACTCCATAGTTTAAATACTAAAAAACATAAATATCCAGTAAACATAGTTAAACTCCAAAGGAAAAAATTAAAACTTTGGCATGAAAAAAAAGCAAAAATATCAAAAAAGAATACCAACAGATAAATAAAGGTTATATTGAAGCAGTCAAAAAACACAACATTTTTTAGAAGAGCAGACGCTCAACCAAGGGGATATTCAAAGTTTTTATAAATTTGTAAATAAAAAAATTAAATCAAGAAGCAATATTCCTGCTTTGCTAAAAGATGACTCCACATTTGCTTATGAAGATTTGGAAAAAGCAGAATTGTTTGCTGAATATTTTAGTGCTATTTTTACTAAAGATGATAATAATTTTCCACCTTTTAATCCTGAATCATTGAATAAGCTAACTAATTTGAAATTTGCCACCAACAATGTGTTAAAAGCGTTAAAAAAGTTGCCAAATGAATTCTCAAAAACCCCTGACTGTATTCCTGCCTATTTTTTAAAACGTCTAGCAAAAGTCCTTGCTGAGCTTTTAGCTAAAATTTTTAACAAAAGCATTCCAGACAGGAAAACTTCCAAATGACTGGCTCATAGCATTAGTTATTCCAATTTTCAGAAAAAAACTTAAACATAGAAAAGAAAACTACAGGCCAATCTCACTAACCTCATTTTCCTGCAAAACAATGAAGACAATTGTGCGTAATAAACTTTTTTCCTTTTTCCAAAAATTACTGTCCAGGTCACAACATGATTTTAAGGACAAAAGTTCTACAATCATGCAACTATTAGAAACACTTTATGATTGGACTTCAGCTTTAAAAAACAAGAAATCCATAGATGTGGTTTATTTGGACTTTGCTAAAGCCTTTGACACTGTTTCCCACCAAAAATTTCTATATAAACTTGAAAAATACGGAGTTACTGGAAAGTTTTTAAATTGGATTCAAGCATTTTTATCCAAGTGAACCCTGAAAATGGTTATCCACAAGTCTGTCTCTTCTTCTTATAAGGTCACCAGTTCTGTTCCACAAGGATCAGTACTTGGCCCATTACTTTTTTTGATTTATATTAATTATATAGTAGACTGTGTAGAAAACTCCAAGATTAAACTTTTTGCAGATGATGCAAAAGTTTACTCTGAATTTTCTGCATATGATGAAGAAAGCATTGGATTTCAATCTGCGATGCTTCAAGAAGATTTAAATAAAATAGCAGAATGGTCAAAAGTTAACAATGGCAGAATGGCAGCTTACACTTGCTGAAAATAAATGTGAAACATTTCATATTAGACCATCTAATGAACTTTCAAACAAAACCTGTTCAATTAATAATCAAACACTGAAAAACTCTACAACAGTCCGAGACTTGGGGGTTTATATGTCTCAAAATTTAAAGTTTTCATATCATTGTGAAAGTGTTGCTGATACAGCCATGCAACGCTCAGCCTTAATTTTCAGAACTTTCAAAGCAAAGTCTTTAAAAAATTTAGTAAGATCATATAAAACTTATGTTCTGTCAATCGTAGAATATGCTAGTGTGGTTTGGAACCCTTATTTAATAAAAGATATTAAAATAATTGAGAATGTTCAAAAAAGTTTTACTAGAAGATTATTTAAATTTTGTGGTCTCAATAACTCCTGCTATAAAAACAGGTTGGCTTTTTTAAAAGTTGAGAAACTTTCTGAACAAAGAACAAAAATGGATTTATGCCAAATTTATAAAATAATTAATAACAAAACATGTCTGCAATCAAAAGATTTCTTCTCTTTTAATAATAATCAAACCAGAAGTCACTCATTTAAACTTCAAGTTGAAGATAGCAGGATTCATGTCAGAAAATTTTGTTTTCCAAATCGTGCTATTTCTAGTTGGAATATGTGAAACTCCTCCCAAATTACTGCTAAGTCACTTAAAAAATTTAGGTCAGCAATTAATTTTTGATAATGTATAGTGTTGTGCTCAGTATCAGTGCTAAAGCCTTTTCATAAGCTTTGGCGTACTGAGCCGTTTTTTAGCAAAATAAAAATACTTCTTTTATGTTATACAAAATATACTACACTGTGTTGCTTTTGGATCGCAAAACAACAAAAACATAACACATTTTTTTTTGGATTTTCATTTTCATTTACTGTCTTTTTTCTATCCTAAAACTTTAATCTGTTGCTTTAACTTAGTGCTATTTCTTCGAGTTTTTTTTGTTTGTGCTATTACTTAATATGTATTTTCAACTTTCTCTTATATCTATACTTACTTTAGTACACTTAAACGTTTGCTATTCTAATCTTAAACAATGCAATTGTGATACATTTGTTATAATACTTTTTATGTCTTGATATTCTTTTTTTAGAATTTGCTAAAAATAAACTTATTTGAACCCCGCAGAACTTATTCGTTTTTTTTTCTGCAGTAACATTTAATTTATAAAGAATAACAACGTAAATTCAAATGTAAACAAAGGTATCGAAGAAGATTTTGCTTGCACAAAAAGGTAAGATAAAACAGACGCCAAAAATACTTAAAAAATTTTTACGAGATACATTTTTGAACACAAAACAGTAAATGGTAATTATAACACGCCATAGAATAATGCCCCATGGAATAAACTGAATAATAATTAAGGAATTTATTAAAAAATGTATATATCCATCCAAATTCACTCCCTCATTGCACCGCTCCAAAATAAGTTTTTTTACTTTAAGATTAAACCTGGTTTTAATTTTTACCAGTAAAATGTAGGACTTAAATTAAGAGGAGCAGTGTCCGTTTTTCAATTGATTTATGATTTAAAAGTCAGTTTATTCTATATTGTATTTAATTTTTGTGTGATAATTACCTTTTCATATTTTTTTGTTCAAAAATTGTTTTTCGTAAAAATTTTCAGGTATTTTTTAAAGTCCCGTTTTATTCGCCTTCTGTTTACTAATATCAGTTCACAGAATCCTCTTCAAGACCTTTCTGTACATTTGGAATTCCGTCGAAATTCTTCATTGTGTATCCAATAAATAAAATTTAATCCAATAAATAAAACACATTTCTTTTTTTTACCTTTTCTTAAATGAAAATAAGTCACAAAACTTTAATCTCAGTATTCAAAACTAAATTAAAATATTTTTGGAGGAGTTTTAAACAGATCAAAACAGTTTTTTTTCAAAACTGAGAACAAAGATAACTTTAGTGTGATGTCCGTTGAAAAAAAAAAGGAAAACTCTGCGTGAGGTAAAAAGTCTGTAATCAAAATGCGCGCCACGTCAGGATTTCAAGGACCCTGAAAATGTCATAAATTTTTTTGTGGGGATGGTTGTGGGAGGAGCTGTTAGAATCACTTTTAGCAAATTAACGCTTGGGAAAAAATTGGATCCCCAATGAATAAAAGAACTTTAATTTTTTCCCAAGCTTTAATTGGCTAAAAATGATTCTATAAGGTCATAACTCTGTAAAGGTCTTTACCACTGAACATTTTCCGTTTAAATGGGAAGGTTTTGACTATTCTGGCTGGTTATTATGAAAAAAGTATACTAGTGGGCAGACTTGAAAAGGAGAGGTAATCAAAAGTTTTTCAGCCAGGGCGCTGTTTCATAAAAGTTCCCAACATGCTATTTTTTTGTTGAAGTCCATTTCTTTTTTGTAGAAAGCTACAAAGAAATGAAAATGCAATAGACTTTTGGAAAAACTTATAAAAAACCGAAAATTTGCATAAATATATCTTGCATTTATCACTATGCTTTAGCATAGGATTTCATTTCTTTGTAAATATTTACAAAGAATTAAATGTTCCTAACATTTATGAAACAGCGCACTGGTGGGATATTTTTTATTACGTTCTCTTTTCACTAAAAAAATAACCCATCTTTAATTAATATTTTTTTGCTGAAATGTTGGGACGAGGGGGAGCGAAACTTTAACGGTGTAAACTTAATTGAAAATTGAAATTTTACTGTTCGGACGGCTTTGCTTTTTCACAAACAACCGGACAGACAGATTATTCGCTTATTATTACAGTAGATTTATATATAAATATTATTAAAGTTTTGGCTATACTTTGGCATGCGACAATCGTCGTTACTCTAACACAGAGAGTCAAAAGCGTCATAAAATGCTTCTAACTTTGACTCTTTTTATATCTTAAATAAACCAAAAAACCAAAAATAACCAAAAAATTCTTACAAAACACAATTTAAAAAAAAATTATAAAAGAGTAATTATAATTGAAACATTAAACACAACATAGAGTAAACTAAATAATAATTCATAAATTCATTTATAAAACGTATAGGTCTCCTCTTGATTTAACTTCTACATTTTACCGTCAAAAATAAAAAAAACGTTTAATTTTAAATTAAAAAAAATTCTTAGAGCCGTAAAAAAAGGAGTAAATTTAGAAGGAGATAATGATTCTTTTATTGATAAATTCTTCAATTATTATTCTGTTTATTCTATAGGGCATTATTCTATGCTGTATTATAATTACCATTTTATGTTTTTTTGTTCAAAAAGTGTATCTCCTACGAAATTTTTAAGTATTTTTTTGAGTCTGTTTTTATCTCGCCTTTTTGTTACATGCACATTTCTCTTCGATACCTTTCTGTACATTTGAATTGCCGTTGTTATCTTTATAATAATCAGATGTATTAAAGTTTTTTAGTTCTACTTTCCCCAAATATTGTTGTGGATTTCTTTAGAAACTTACCATGGTGAAATAATTTGATATCCAAGATATGAAAATTTAAAGATGCAGGTGACGTTATAACTCGTAGGTGCTGAACTGACGACAGTGGTATTTCTGTTTGGTGAAGTAATGGATATGAAGTATAGTTGGAACAGTTTGAATAAATCTAATAATAATAAAAATGATAATATATTCCATAATTTAAAAAAAGATTAGTTGAGCAAAAATAATGATAGAAAAAAATCCCTGCGACAATGTTTTCTCAATGTATATAATTTTTACCGGATAATTTTTCCACAAAAACATTTAAACTTCTTCCCTGCATTTTTATTAAAATTAACTAGTAAAAATTACAATGGAAAACTAAAATAGTGCTTAAAAGTGCGATGCGGAGTCAAACTTTTGTTTTCGATTTTGATAATTTTTTCGTGAAAACCTTACCCCTGCCCCCAATAGCCCACAAAAATTTTTTCAACAAAATATCTCCAGTGGTTAAGGAGTTATGACCCCCAAAAAATGGCGTTTTTCGCCAATTCTGTACGTTAAAGAATGCTCAATGGGTATAACGATTTAACTTATACAATGTAAGTTATGCATTCAAGAAAGCGGCTATTTTTTACTTTAATTTAATATCTTCATTGTTAAAATTAATACAGTATTTAGATATTACATTTTTCATAGAAAAAACCATCAATTTTTTTGCTAAAAACACAAAGTTAAGGAAAAAAGGTTGGGAAAAACTTCATAAAATCGTTGCCGTCTTTTGGTGTTTTTAACGAAAAAACGCGGGTTTTCTGTAGAAGAAACGCGATATGTCGACAAATACTGCACCAATCTTAACGATCAAGGTATCAAATTAAAGTAGAAGGTTGCTACTTTTTTTTCTGTGCACAATTTGTAACTTAAATTTTTATACCCATTGAAAAATCTTTCACATACAAAATTGTCAAAAAATGCCATTTTTTTGGGGGCAATACTCCTTAAATTTTTGTGGGCTATTGGGTCAGGGGTAAGGTTTTCACAAAAAATTATT
>JASAMX010030226.1:0-29408 GCA_030248175.1 Microlaimidae sp. YZB2_3 | reverse complement strand
GTCGTTCAGTTACGTATTGCTATAAAATCTTTTAAAATAATATTCATAAACTAAAATAAGAATAAGTTTTATTTAAAAAAAGCAATAGAAAATCATAAACATGCAAAGCAATAAAAATACGAGAATAATCATTTATTTATTTCTTTTCATAAAATTAGAAGCAAGTTCGCAACGAGAGCAAAATTCTATTGTGTGCACCTAATAGTTTAAATTAAAAATTTATACACTAAGGTATTGCTGTAACAATTTATTTATTAGGATTTATTTTGTTCACAAAGAAAATCAATTTAAATCGTTTAGATAGCAAGGTGATTAAAAATTAAAAATATAAAAAAATATAAAAAATTTAAAATTTAAAAATATTAGCAAATCTTTATCGGAAATCACAATATGCACTATTTATAAAAGATCAAAAATAAAAAATCCGTTTTTTTTTTCAATTTCACTTCATTTTTCTTTGTATATTCAATTTGGGACCTTTTACGTTTTAATTTTCTAAATAGCTAAGTTACAAACACACAAACAAATGAAAAATAATGTCAAAGAAGAAAAATTGTTTCTACATAGTTTATTGGCCATTGAATTGTACAAATTATGGTTAAAAAAATCGTTTTTTTATTGAATAATTCCTAATACTGGCAGTGAAACACAAAAAGTCGCAATCCTTTTTAACCCGATTTTAGTATAACAAAAAGTTAAAAATCAGGTATTCGGCTTTCCCGGGTATTTTTGATTTTGGACTAACTTTGGTAACCTGGAGGAAAGGTTTGAAGCCAAAGAGAGCAATATAGAGAGACTGTCGTGAGTTTTTATTTGTTATGTTATGATATTTGTGTGTGAAATGTGTGATTTATAATTTAAAAAAATGTTGATCGTTTTTAGAACATGGGCATTTCATGATTTCGCTATAAATGGTTTAAAAATTAAACTGTCCTGGTGAGAAGTGGTGTTTATTTCCGAATTTTTAGTCCCCGTGGTTGTACGTTGCGTCTGTGGTGAGCAAGGTTAAAATAAAAATAGTGTAATTTCGGCACACTATTGTAGGTAAAAACGGGTTGGAATCTCGTGGTCGGGTGGTCAATTGTTCGTTGTAAATAGTGTGTAGGAGTCAAGATGACTTGAACTCGATAAGGGGGTCTTTTTAAAAAGTGCGAAATAAAGCACTTTTTTCCCTAATTTTCCTCTTGATACCATTTAGCATTTTAGCTGTACTTTTTCCGTTACACGTTTAAAAGAAAGAGAAAGCTAAAAAGAAACTGTCTGGAGAAGAAGGTTTTTAATTTTTGAAAATGAGATTTTTGACTGAGAAAAAGAGTTTGTAAAGTGCGAAATAAGCATACATTTAATTTCGGCAATTTTCTTTTTTAAAATGATTTAATAAGTAAAAAAAATAATTTCGTACAGTGAATTTTTTATGACGAACGAAATGTAAAAGCTTTAAAATGATATCAAATAAAAATCCATACAGGAAAAGTACATGGAAAAAGAAAAAGTGCGAAATTAAACCTGCCTACTTTAGTTTTAAAAAAAAATTGCAAATACTCGTTTAAGGTTTAAAATCAAAAAGTAGTATTTAGACGTAGTGTTGTAAAATATAAATTAAAGGAAAATACTCATTTAAACTACAATTACTTGATACAGACTTGTTTGTTAATTATGTATTCGACAACTTGGGGCACTAAAATATTAGCCAAATTATACACAAAAATTTCGTTTTTTTTATTATATTGGTTTTTTATATGTTGTTTTAAAAAAATCAGCAGTAATATTTATCGTCAAATTTTTAAGTGAAAATATTTCAAATATTAAAAAAAAAAAACGAAAATATTCTTTAACTTCAAAATGTTAAATCGAGCTAAAAAGTTGATTTTGATAAACAGACATTTTTTTATCATGGGTGGCGCGGGAGCGCCACGGGGCGATTTAGCCCCGTGGCGTCGCGCCAACCATAATTAGAGAACGTGGGTAAATTTTGAAATTCAGAACCTTCTTCTTATTATTATTATTATTATTCCAACGCTCCATCCTTAAAAGCGATATTCCTCATTCTTTACTGATTCATCAAAAATAAACATGGACTCATAAGAAAGAAGAAGGAATTACGCAACTTTCTTGGAAGCACTTTTTTGATTTAGGTCCTTGTTATCGATTTATTGATCAAAATAGACAAATAAAAACTCCCGACCGCACAATAACAGCCTTTTGGCAACAATAAGGATTGTACAGAGCAGACAACCAACATCCCCTCATAGAAACCGCACAAAAAAAGCAGACGGGTTTTAATTGGTGGCAGAAACGGAACTAGTTCCCAGCGCCATCTGCTTCAACCGCGCGGAAAACGGCAAAAACAACAGAGTACTTTTTTTAATTCTTGCATTACTGATGACAAAATTAATTCAAAGTTTTATTTATTAAAAAAAATAATAATAGGCGTCGGTGGCGCGGGAGCGCCACGCGCCGGTAGATTATCATCGGTGGTGCGGGGGTGCCACACTGCAATTTAACCCACCGCACCGCGCCAACCATACTTGGAGAACCTGAGTAAATTTTGTAATTCATGTTCATTATCTTTTTTTTATTATTATTTTTACTTTAGAATTATAATTGCAATCATTTGCGCACGGCATCGCGCCAACTATATTTAGAGAACGTAGGTAAACTTTATCTGGAGCACCACTGCACCTCACTAACTATAATTAAACAACGTGAGTAAATTTCGTAATTTAAATTCATCATCTTCTTATTATTATTTTTTTATTTAAAAAAGTGTATCTCGGCAACGGAATGATTATAAACATATGTCATTGCGCAGCTAAAACTATAGTTTATTAGCCTATTTTTTAATTTAATTCAAAAAAAGAGGTAGACTAGCCTTGAAAAATGCTCTAAGAATAGAGCAGGAAAAAGGGGCGATTTTTCCCCGGGCGTATGTTTAGACAGAAAAGATGTAGACTAGTCTGAGATGGACATTATGTGGACTATAGAAAATTTGCATTTGGTTTGGGCAGCTGCTCACTAAATAAAAATTTCTACCATATCATAATGATTGGTTATACATTAATCTAATCACACAGCATTGTTGCATTTTTTTTAGTTTGATAAAATGTCAATTGAAAAAATTATACTCACAGCAATCTTTGACAAGCGCAAAATCGCCACTTTTTCAAATTTATAGTTGTTTCTTACACATACAAATATAACCTACAAATTGAAAAAGTGGCGATTTCGCGATTGTCGAAGATTGCTGTGAGTATATTTTTTTCAATTGACATTTTATCAAATTAAAAAAAATGCAACAGTGCTGTGTGATTAGATCAATGTATAAACAAATCATTATGATATGGTAGAAATTTTTATTTATAGAGCAGCTGCCCAAACCAAATACAAATTTTCTATAGTCCACATAATGTCCATCTCAGACTAGTCTACATCTTTTCTGTCTAAACATACGCCCGGGGAAAAATCGCCCCTTTTTCCTGTTCTATTCTTAGAGCATTTTTCAAGGCTAGTTGATAATAAATAAACACAGGAGTATCACGCAAAATAAATATAAATATTTTTAAAAAAGATGATTGGTGAAATTTTTTGAACAAAATGCATTTTTATAAATTTATTTGGCGCGTGCGGTTGGCTGGAAGTCGGAAAGAATGGCTTTGCTGAAGTTGGAACCCTCCGATAAAATTCGTTTTTCTTCCCCTTTTGACGATAAAAAAACCGCGGAACTCGTGATTAAAAATGAAAGTGACCAAATAACCGGTACTTTTTGAAATTATTAAAAGCTTGGTTTTAAATCTGGCACACAGCGGTACTGTGTCACGGCAGTCCCGCCTTATGAAGATCACGTGGTGAAAATATGCACAAAAAATTAAACTGAGCATATCCTCCAACTAAATTAAAAGATTAGTTTAACCCGTATTTGTAAAAATTTTCCTTTTTCCCAATTACCACAATGAAAACTTCGTACCACAAATGAAGGTGAAACCTTAGTTTCACGTTGCTGGTTCTTTCTTCTAACCGTTGTGGTATGTAACTTCACTGCGGTAAGTTTACATATCACCTTGGTCGTACCTAGGTCGTATGTAATACTCTATTTGTGATTAGTGCACAATAAACAAACAACATTGAAATGGTTAAATCTACTACGGTATAGCAATTATGAAATTTTATCTACGCACAGAGTATTACGTACCACCTAGGTATAACATAGGTGATACATAGAGTTTACCGCGATGAACTGTTTACGGACCACAATGATTAGACGAAGATATACACTGCTATTGTTACGTAAGACCACCGTAATGCTAATGTTACTCCCTGAAAGCTTCGAAAATTTTTCAAAAAGGGCTAGAAGTCCAGTCCTCTAAATGATCGGGTTTGGTAATTAATAAGTAATTTTTTGACCGGTAAAACCAATTTTAAAAATTTTCCCGTATTTTTAGCTTTCCGAAAATATTAGGTTTTTTTTGATTGATTAAAAAAATTCAACCAGGGTATTTCTGTTCAGAAATTAATAAAAAAACACATCAAAAAACCAAATTCGTTTAGCGAATCTAAAGTTTTTACATTGCAATTTGCATTCGAAGCGGTATGAAATAATACTTTTATTCTATATTCGATTCAGTTTTTTGGCTGCGTGGGACCTTTGCACCACACCCCCGAAAGGTGGTATCAGACGGATCCTAGCTATTGGATTTTTGGGTTGTGTTCACCCTTTAAAGAGAAATTAATAAATAAAGGTCTTTTTATATTCATTTTTTTGAACGTCAAATAAATGCAATAAACTTTAAATAAAGACCAAGATTTCACAAATCAAATTCATTTATCACCTAAAGCGCGTAGCTCTCGTAAACTAATTTTTTCACTCTTTTATAATCTATAAAAATGGTCTGAAAAATGCGGACAGAATATCATTAATAAGTTGTTTCTTTAATATGTCCAAACATAATTTTGGAGTGGAAGCACTCAGGCAGAAATATCACCACTTTTAATATTGGATCCAAAAGTTTTTGTTTAGCCTTGAATTAAATGAATTAAAGCAATTATATGCATGAAGTTTTTTGTTTAGCTTTTTATTAAAGGAGCACTGTCACAAATCAAATTCCTATATCACTCGTAACAGGGAACGCGAACGCGACACGACGGGCCCGAAACACGACGGTCGCGCGACACGGCGCTCCCAGGAATAAGAGCGGGTGTGCGACACGACTTTTCCGAAGGAATGCATTTGCAATGCTACTATTGCGACGTTGAGAGAAACAATATTTTTACAGTATTAAAAAGAGTGCAAACCAATTAAGTTGGGCCAAATAAAATAGACCAATGATTTTAAGAAAAATATAATTTGAAATACATTTTTTTATTTATTCTTTTGTATTCTTTAAAGTTAAATTTTTGTTTTGATTTGAAATTTCAAAATAAGTTATATGTCGTAAATGCTATTTATTTATATTTTGTAGAAGAATATGCAATTTTACTTACAGTTCACCAATCTTAAATTTTAAAAATAGTTTTTAAAATTATAATTATTGCGGTGTGGTTATACATAAGTGTCCGTAAGAAATACCTTTTGCAAAATATCTTCGGAAAAAAATCCCTTTTAAGCAGTAAATTATTCGGAATTTTTAAAAACTTTTTACGTTTTTTAGTTCGCTTAGGCTTAAGGAAAAAAAAATTTTTTTGTTTTGAATTTAAAAGCGTTCACAAAGATATTCTTTTTAAAAATATTATGCAGAATGTATTTTTAGTGCCAAATAAAGTGTTGTTACAAAAATATATTTATATTACATGTTTGTTTTTAAAACAAAATTCAGAGAAGCTCTACGTTAAAACTTGATGGCAATAGTAGGTAGAAAAACGCTCATTTTCTTATTAAAAACGTTGCATTGTTTCCAGCTGTAGGAGACGCATTATGCACTCGAGACCGTCGTGTCGCGGGACCGTCGTGTCACACCCCGGGACCGTCGTATCGTACCCCTCGTGACCGTCGTGTCGTGGAGCCATCGTGTCACGGGACCTTCGTGTCGTAGATCCTTCGAAACATTACTCCTTTATTACTATTCCTCTATAGCGGGTGTTTTCTTCGCGGAAAAAGTATGGACAGCAAAGCTAAATTTTGTAATTTTTCCCTGGACGGTTTGTGGTCGGAGTTTTTTTTTTGTTCACATCATTACATTCTTACCGAAACAAACTACAAAATTTAGCTTTTTCGTACATACCTTGAGTAGACACATCCCCGCGAAAAAACACCCATAAATAAATAGTGGATAGGAATTTGATTTGTGACAGTGTTTATTCAATAAAACATAGTGAAATATAAAATTTTTAGCCTTTAAAGGTGCAGTATACTAAATCATGGTGTATTTTTTATTGCTGTTTAATTAATACTAATCGATGTATCAAGTCACACTGAGAAAAAAATTGTATTGCACCAAAAAACAATTCTCAATGGTTAACAAGTTATTAACAAGAATACCGGTTGGTTATTTCCATTGTGTTTTTTATACACCATTTTTCAAAATAAAACATTTCTACTAAACAGATAGTAACAAAACTATACATACAGAATTCATGCTCAGGTATCCAAAAGCTTAAATTTTAAATTTGGTTCAATTACGAAAAGTATTAGATGAATGATGCCATTTTAAAAATATCATATTCCAAAAATAATGTTTGGTGTTTGGTTTATGGTGTGTTTCAGAAGATTTTTATTGCAAAATGTAAAACTTAAAGAATTGAAATGTCTATTTTATAGGCAGTTCATTTTTTTTAAAAGAAAAATTTTGAATAACTAACAAATACTACCAGAATAACAGCAAACAAAAACACCAAAAAACACACCAACTATAAATCACAAATTAATTTTTTTTTAAATGACAGTACTCATTAAATACTCTTTTGAATTGAACGAAATTTAAAACTAAAGGTTTTTGGTACCCAAGCATGATTTCTATTAAGTTTTATTAATATCCGTCCAATAAAAAAGTCTTCTTTTAAACAATGGTGTATAAAAAACAACATTGGAATAACCAAGTAGTATTCTTGTTAATAACTCTTTAACCGCTGGGAATTAATTTTTGGTTTAATACAATTTTTTTCTCAGTGTGACCTAATACATTGATTAATATTAATTAAAACGCAAAATAAAATACACCATGAATTAGTATACTGCACCTTTATTTAAATAAAACAAAGCTATTTATAAAAGGTTTAGTTTTTAATAAAAACTTTATAAATCGCTTTACTTTATTTAAAATAATAAAACGTAAATAAGGTTCTTTTGTTTAGCTTTTAAAGTAAAGTGCTCTGATAACGGCCTCTTTCGAATTCGGCCCGTGGTTGGCATACTAAAAAAAGGCGAATCCAGCACTGTCAACCTCATACTGCAGCCCCTTAAAATAAAACCGAGATTAAATCATCATTTCAGTATATATCAAACTCCCGGAAAAGAAGGAGCCACTGCACGAAAACTATGGACAGATTGCACAAATAAACCCGGAACTTTATGTAAAAGGTATAATAAACGCGTCACAATAAAAAGTCTAACTTCAGTTTTATTTTCGTAAAAATTTTTCATTAATTTCTTTTTTTCCTCAAAAATTTTTGCCGCGTTATTACCTAGAATTGAATATAATAGTTTGACTGAAGTAATCTGTGTAAAAAATTTAAATTATTGATGTTCCCCGGAACGAAACTGCTTTTTTAAGCTCTCGGGGCCGAAGTTTGCAGGACACGGAAAACTCCGAAGCTAGCATTATTTTTGTGCTAATTCCTTTAACAATAAAAGAGTAATGCGATTTATTATTTGTTAATTTTTTAGTTTGGTTTTAAAAATAGTTTGGTCTTTAAAATTGCCTCAATATTTCACAAATTATGACTGTTTTTGAGAGCAAAACAATAATTGCAAAAGGTTTTTTGAGTCATTCTTTTTTAATATTTTTTAGGAACACACCATCAAATTAAATTAGTGATTTTATTATCAAAACAACTTAAAAAATTTATAATGATAAAACAAAACTTTTAAACAAACAATCTTAATTATGGACGGTAAACGAACTGGTTTCCTTAGCAAATGATTACAATCAAACTAAACTTTTTCATGATATTTTTTTATTTTAGTTTAAATACTGTGTTCTTAAAAACTGCCTGCATTTTTTAATAAAAAAAGTATGCGGATTTTTTAATTTTAGTTTTTAGGTCCGCGCTTGAAAAATAAATAACCTATAGTTTAAATTATTTCTGTTATGCCTTTTTATTTTTTGTTTCGAGATTCAAAGAGATTAATATGATAATAAACTGATTTTTGAAATGCTGAGGTTTTAAAGAGGATGAGATGAGTTTAGGGCCTTAAACTATAGTTAAAACTAAAGGCTAACAAGTCAGGATTTTAAAGACCCTCAAAATGTCATGGTATTCGTGCTCACACCATATATTGCTCTGTGGAAATTCTCCAATGAATGAAAGACCTTCATTTTTTCCTAAGTGCTAATTGGCTTAAAGTGATTATATAACGTCATAACTCTGAAAATATTTAATACTGAACAACTTCCGTTTAAATGGGAGAGTTTTGAACATCGTGAAAGTTTTTATTGTGTTGCATCTTAATCACTTACATGACAAAAATTTTTTGTTTGTTTTGAAATCTTATTTTTTGAACTTGCATTTTAACAAATTCTTTTTTTTACATCTGAGTTTTTCTGTAGTGTCTTTTAATCTATATTTGTGTTTTCTTTGTACTGTTTCTAAATTTGTTTATGTGACACTAATATTCGTGTTTTATATGTTATTATTGTTGAAAAACAAAATATTCTTCTTCTTCCTTAAAACCCATCATTATTGGTGTTAACGTAGCAACAAATAAGCATAGAATTATTAAAATATGAATTAATACCATATTTAAACTAGTGATGTTCGGCGGGGACCCCAGCTCCCGAGCGGAGCTCCCCAGCTCCGTTTTTAGGAGCTCCGGAGCATCCTCCGGAAGTCTGAAGTTCCGGAGCTACGCTCTATTTTTATTCTAAATTTATGAATAATTAAAGAGTAATGGCATAGATTATTTTGTCAAATTTTTTTGTAAACTAAATTTTTTCCAAAACTTATTTCAAACAATAAAAACAGTTTTACAAATACAGCTAGAGTATTTTAAATGTATTTCAAGCTTAAGGTTTCTCCGGAAAGTTTATTTCAGGGCGTTCAGTAGTAAACCAATTGCAATAAAGAGCAAAAATTACCCATTTTTATTTACACGCAATTTATTTTTGAATTATTATACTTATAGAGTATTATAATATTTTAAGATATTCAAATGACGAAAATTTGACTAATTGGCGAAAAGCAGGCAACAAATCCTGTTTACAATAGTGATATTTTTTTGAATTTATTTGAAATAAATTTTTAAAATTATAAAAAAACAAAAAAAAACATTATTAAAATAATAAAAAAATTGTGGCAAAATATGTTTTATGTGGGAATCGATCTCGGGACCTTTCAAAAATTTGACGACGCGCTAACCAACTATGCCACTGCTACCATGGGATAATGAGCTCTAAAAGCGATTTATAAACAAACCCTTTGAAAAAAATTGATAAAACGCACGACGCACTACAAAACTATTTATGCGTTAAAAAATACAAAAAATATTATGGCCTTCCAAAAATTATAAATTTCCATAGAAATATACTATCTGGAGCTTTAAATTTTACCAAATTAAATTAAATCAAAGTTTCACCGAAATTTTGAAAAAATTAACCCCCATTTTTCACGGAAAATTGTATATTAAACCATAAATACAACATAAACAAATGCGGTTGGTGGGCTGACTTTTTGGTTTAATGTATTTCATATTATTACTACTAGTCTTCTGTTTTGTGGTGCATACAAAATCAGTGCAATGTGTCTATTGCTTATGTGTGTCCCTGCTTAGTCAAAATAAAATACAATACAATACAATACAAAAAATAGTATTCAATTTAATTTTTACGTACGTGAAAAAGGGTAACGGTGTCTCTCTATTGAAAGTATTTTTTTAATAAATAGTGTGCAGTAAATATTTTTAAGGGTTTTAAAAAAAATTTCATTGCAATTTGATTTTTGATATCAATTATTTCAATTACTTACAATAATATAATGAATGTTTACTTTATAATCGTGATATTTCTGCCTTTTTAACACTCATATAAAATTTTTAGTGAAAAATTACTGTATTTCACGAGATTTCGTATGCCGAAAATCGCGATTTTCCATACTTAAGAAAACTGTCCGGAGAGACCTTAAATAACTTTAAATCGCTCATTTAGTGGCGGAGCTCCGGAGCTCGTCCACTTTAAATTGCCGGTGATTTCCTCCCCCGTTACAGTTCCTCCGGGGTGAGGAAATATTCTGATTTTGCGTCGGAATATTTCCTTCCTTCTCAAAATATTTCCTTCCCCGGCAGAAATATTCTGGATTTGCGTTAGAATATTTCCTCCTCCCTTTTACTTCACGTTTTTGACAACAATTTACAAAACTAAACAATTTAAAGGTAAGAAATATGGAATAAATTAGCTTTTTTAAGAAGAATGTGTACAGCAACCTTGTTTAAATTTCGATTATGGTTGTTTTTAGGTCAAAACGCAACTAATATTAAATTAATAAGTCAAATTAATGATAGAAAACGTTTACGAAACCACTTTTTTGCAGATTTTTTGAGCTATTTATTGTTTAAAAACTGCTTATTATTAGTTTTCAAATATTTAAACTGACTTTTACTAATGGCACGTCAGGCAAAATTATTATCAAAATAAAATAATTCACAAATCAATACATATATAAATAGATCAACAAAAACGGACGTTTCCATTTTTAAAAAAATGTGTTCAAAAAAAAGGGGGGGGGGGAACTGGGCGGCTTAAAACATATTCCAATATAAAAAAATTACGTAATGTCATAATACATGTTTTTTACCAATATTTTTTATATTAATATATTCATATAATGATATTAGAGATTCTGTATAAGATTTTGGCCCATCTTATGTCAATTCCAAAATGTACTGACTCAGTTCGAACGCATTTCAAACAAGGGGTTTGTTGGGTTGTCGGCGCCTTGTTAGTTTTTATTGCCAACGGTTTTTATTGTTAAATTAAAATCTAGTACTCTTAACTGATATCATTAAAACAATATAAGAATTAAAACCGGCGTATATATTATTGTATTATTATATTATTTTCCATTATAAAAAGAAATACATCCTAAAGTTAGAGTTTTATAAAAAGCTCCTTAACTTTATTTATTTCAAACGAATCTTTTGGATTTTTATTTTCAAAGAAATCAATTGTATTTTGAATACATTTATTTTTTGACAAAAATTTAAAAGTGAACGTTAAATAAATTTAAATTTAAAAGTAAAATTCTGCCCGTGAGTATGTTTGGACAGAAAAAATTTAGCGAATGCTAGGATAAAACGGCCACTAAAAAACGAACATCAATTTTAAACAATTCTTAAAATTGATTATTAATAAAAATTGAATTAAAAGGCTTTATTCTTAGAAATAATTTACATACATCGCGTTTTAATTTGCACCGTCGGCAAAAACAGCTAAACTCAGAAATCCAGACGGTATGAATATGTAAATTAAAACTGCATGCAGTTTTACGCGAGATTCATCGATTGTCAACAATTTGCCTGCTTTTAAATCTTATGTTAGTAGTCAGAAAATAAGGTCTAACATGCGAATGCAACCATTAATTTAAAATAATGGTAATTTCACAATTGTCAAAAATAACTCGAGCAGGTTTTTTTGTTTTGTACCAAACCATATATTTTTTGTAAATCTATGACAGGTTTTTTTTTTAAATTTTTAACATTTTTTTTTGAAGGTATTTACTCTGTCACTAGCAAAAAACAGTTGGTATTAAATAACATTTTTTTTCGTGGCAAGAGTATAAACTTTTAGCTCTTTAGTTTTTTTAACGTAAAAACTTTTAGTTGATATTTAAACATTTGAGAAAAAAAGTTATAATTAGACTGTATATGACAAGACAAATTAAAAAAATGTTGAACTAAATTAAACTAAAAAATTTTAAAAAGCTGAGGATGAATTGATCTTATCTAATCAAATCTGCAATTAAAATTTATTTCAAACTGTTTGCTTTTTTATAAAACAGTAAGAATTATTATAAATATTGTATTTCTTTAAAACACACAGAAAAAGTTTACGCGTTTAAGTGGGAAGGAAATATTCCGACGCAAAATCAGAATATTTCCTCTCTCCGGAGGAGATATACTGAATGCAGCCACAATTATTTCCTTTCTCTGGAGGGGGGAGGAAATATTCTGAAGGGAAGGAGATATTCCGACGCAAAATCAGAATGTTTTCTCCCCCCGGAGGAAATATTCTGGACGCAGCCAGAATATTCCCCCCGGAGGAAAATCAGGGGGAGGAAATATTCTATGACACCAGAGCTCCGTAGCATGATATTGAAGGGCAAAAACATCACTTATTAAAAGAAAGCAGTGTATAAGATTTTTCGAAAAAAAAAATTGAAAAAAGTTAGACTTTCAAGATCTTTGAGATATTTCTATATTAAAAATAATTTCCAAAACCCCTTAGATTAACATTTTAGGCTAAAAATTGAATTTATCGAAGATGGAAAACCAAACACCAACACTAAAGACAGTAATGAAGGAAAAGTGGATAAAGAAGACAAACCAAGTGAAAAAACAAAATTAGATTCAAATCGCTCCGCGAAGAAAACGGAAGAAGAGAAGAAAAAAGAAGAAAAAAAGGTTGTTGGAACCAAAATAGGCGAAGAAAAGGGGAAAAAAGCCGAAAAAAGTGAATTAAAAAAACTGTAAACTGCTCTAAAAGTTTTATAATAAGCAGTAGTGTTGTAAAAAGTAGTGATTTTCGATTATTTTGAGTAAAAGTAAAAGTAATTCGAAAAAATTTAATTTAAGTAAAGTAAGAGTAAAAGTAATTTGTGATTTTTTTATTTAAGTAAAGTAAAATAACGGTCAAAATTTTATTTACGTAAAGTAAAATAAAAATAAGACCTATTTTTTTAAGTAAAAGTAAGAGTAAAAGTATGATAAAAGTAATTTTGAAACGGAGAAAAACGCCTGTTTTTAGAGCTCCAGTGCTCTGTCTCATAGTTTTTTTTGCTAGTTTTATGTATAAATTTTTATTTTAATAAGTTTTGGTTTAACTAAATGGTTTTTAGCGTGTTACGGCTTAAAAACGTTTTTCTGCCACTCATTTTCCAACAAGCCCGTAGGAAATTGAGTCCTTGGAATTACTTAAATTTTACTTAAATTAATTTAAGTATTTGCTAGGAAAAATCCGAGTAAAAGTGAAAGTAATTGAAATTTCAAAAGTAGAGTGAGAGTAAAAGTAAAAGTAATTGAAATTTCGAAAGTCGAGTAAAAGTAAAAGAAATCCAAAATCCATTACTTTTAATAGTTTAAGTAAAAGTAAAAGTAACTTTTTACAACACTAATAAGCAGTTAAACTGACTACTAAAATGTAATATGTTACTAATTTTAATTTGTACGTGTAAATAAAGGTTTTATACCGAAAATAGTGCAGAAACTTTTAAAGCAAACCCCATGTGGAAAAAAACTTATTTGTACCGTAGTAAAGGGCAAATCTTACTAAATTCTTCAAGCTGTTCGTTTTGGCTAACATGCACAATAAACATGTGGATAAAAACTACGTCCTCCCTGTGGCCGCCGCCGCTTTTCTTTTTGTAGGCCACTTGAATAAAAATTGCTATGTAATTTTCGTATTCTGTAACATTTTGACAGTCGAATAACTCACCGCTGTTGAGTGTGGTAACCAAAAAAAAACGTAAATATTTGCCTTAAATAGTGATAACATTATAGTGTTAAAAAGCCTGTCGTAACACTGCAACCACGAAAACATTACCAAAATTCGTCGCGACGGTCGAATGATCGTAAAATTAAATTTTTTAGTTAACGGAAATGCCCATTGTATTTTGAATTAATGTTATTACGCGGTCTGAAGTCGATAAACCATACAGAATAAACATTGAATGTTTTGAATTTCGTTTTAATTTAAATGAAGTGACTTTCTTCTTCTTTTTTCTTTTTCTTTTTCTTTTCTTTTTTTTCTTTTTTCTTTTTTAATTTTTTTTTCTTTTTTCTTTTTTATTTTTCTTTTTCTTTTTCTTTTCCTTTTTCTTTTTCTTTTCCTTTTTATTTTTTTTTCTTCTTTTTTTCTTTTTTTTTCCTCTTTTTTTCTTCTTTTTTTCTTCTTTCTTTTTCTTCTTTCTTTTTCTTTCTTTTTCTTCTTTCCTTTTCTTTTTTTTCTTCTTTCGTTTTCTTCTTTCTTTTTCTTCATTACTGTCTTTAGTGTTGGTGTTTGGTTTTCCATCTTCGATAAATTCAATTTTTAGCCTAAAATGTTAATCTAAAGGTGTTTTGGAAATTATTTTTAATATAGAAATGTTTCAAAGATCTTGAAAGTGCTAATTTTTTTTATTTTTTTTTCGAAAAATCTTATACACTGCTTTCTTTTAATAAGTGATGTTTTTGCCCTTCAATATCATGCTACGGAGCTCTGGTGTCATAGAATATTTCCTCCCCCTGATTTTCCTCCGGGGGGAATATTCTGGCTGCGTCCAGAATATTTCCTCCGGGGGGAGAAAACATTCTGATTTTGCGTCGGAATATCTCCTTCCCTTCAGAATATTTTCCCCTCCAGAGAAAGGAAATAATTGTGGCTGCATTCAGTATATCTCCTCCGGAGAGAGGAAATATTCTGATTTTGTGTCGGAATTTCTTCCCCCTTATACGCGTAAACTTTTTCTGGGTGTTTGAAAAAAATACAATGTTTATAATAATTCTTACAGTTTTATAAAAAACAAACAGTTTGAAATAAATTTTAATTGCAGATTTGATTACCAATTTAACCCCAGCTTTTAAAATTTTTTAGTTTAATTTAGTTCAACAGTTTTTTAATTTGTCTTGTGATATACAATCTAATTATAACTTTTTTTCTCAAATGTTTAAATATCAACTAAAAGTTTTTACGTTAAAAAAACTAAAGAGCTAAAAGTTTATACTCTTGCCACGAAAAAAAATCTTATTTAATACCAACTGTTTTTTGCTAGTGACAGAGGAAATCCCTTCAACAAAAAATGTTAAAAATGTAAAAAAAAAAACCTGTCATAGATTTACAAAAAATATATGGTTTGGTACAAAACAAAAAAACCTGCTCGAGTTATTTTTGACAATTGTGAAATTACCATTATTTTAAATTAATGGTTGCATTCGCATGTTAGACCTTATTTTCTGACTACTAACATAAGATTTAAAAGCAGGCAAATTGTTGACAACCGATGAATCTCGCGTAAAACTGCATGCAGTTTTAATTTACATATTCATACCGTCTGGATTTTTGAGTTTAGCTGACTTTGCCGACGGTGCAAATTAAAACGCGATGTATGTAAATTATTTCTAAGAATAAAGCCTTTTAATTAAATTTTTATTATTAATCAATTTTAAAAACTGTTAAAAAATGCTGTTCGTTTTTAGTTGCCATTTTATCATAGCATTAGTCGAAATATTTTCTGTGTAAATATACTCAGGGGCTGAATTTTATCTTTAAATTTAAAGTTATTTAAGGTTCACTTTAAATTTATAACAAAAAATAAATGTATTCAAAAAAACAAAATTCACTTCTGTGAAAATAAAAATTCAAACATTCGTTTAAAATTAATAAAGTTAAGGAGCTTTTTATAAAACTCTAACTTTAGGATATATTTCTTTTTATAATAGAAAATAATATAATAATACAATAATATATACGCCGGTTTTAATTCTTATTTTGTTTCAATGCTATCAGTTAAGAGTACTAGATTTTAATTTAACAATAAAAACTGTTGGCAATACAAACTAAACTCAACGGCATTGTAGAAGCGACAGAGCGGTCGCTCGCCGCGCAGAATAATTATAAAAAAATAAAAAAAACAATAACAAAAATGCCTATTGTATCTTGAATTAATTTTATTACTTGAAGTCGATAAAAAGTACAGCTGGAATGACATTAAATGTTTTAAATTTTGTTTGAATTTACACGTTACGAACTGAGTCAGTTCATTTTGTAATTGACATAAAGAATGGGCCAAAATCTTATACAGAATCTCTAATATTCATTCTATATGAAAATATATTAATATAAAAAAAATATTGGTAAAAAACATGTATTATGACATTACGTAATTTTTTCATGATATTGTAATATATTTTTTCAGATGTAAATTGGTATATTTTTATTTTAATTTTTTTATTGTAACCATTTTAAGTATTCGGAAATGGATTTGAAATAAACCGCTGGCATTAATCCAACAACATTCAGTGTTTAAATAATGTCGATTCCTGGTGGCATTTGAGTTTAACTTGTTGGAAATGCGTTCGAATATTGGAAAGCCGCCCAGTTTTTTTTGAACACATTTTTTTTTAAAATGGATACGTCCGTTTTTGTTGATCTATTTATATATGTATTGATTTGTGAATTATTTTATTTTGATAATAATTTTGCGTGACGTGCCATTAGTAAAAGTCAGTTTAAATATTTGAAAACTAATAATAAGCAGTTTTTAAACAATAAATAGCTCAAAAAATCTGCAAAAAAGTGGTTTATTAAACGTTTTCTATCATTAATCTGACTTATTAATTTAATATTAGTTGCGTTTTGACCTAAAACAACCATAATCGAAATTTAAACAAGGTTGCTGTACACATTCTTCTTAAAAAAGCTAATTTATTCCATATTTTTTACTTTTAAAATATTTAGTTTTTTAAATTGTTGTCAAAAACATGAAGTAAAAGGGGGAGGACATATTCTGGCGCAAATCCAGAATATTTCCTCCGGGGGGAGGAAATATTGAGAAGGAAGGAAATATTCCGACGCAAAATCAGAATATTTCCTCACCCCGGAGGAACTGTAACGGGGGAAGAAATCACCGGAAATTTAAAGTGGAGGGAGCTCCGGAGCTCCGCCACTAAATTAGCGATTTAAAGCTATTTAAGGTCTCTCCGGACAGTTTTCTTAAGTATGGAAATCCGCGATTTTCGACATACGAGATCTCGTGAAATACAGTAATTTTTCACTAAAAATTTTATATGAGTGTTAAAAAGGCAGAAATACCACGATTATAAAGTAAACATTCATTATATTATTGTAAGTAATTGAAATAATTGATATTAAAAATCAAATTGCAATGAAATTTTTTTTAAAACCCTTAAAAATATTTACTGCACACTATTTATTAAAAAAATACTTTCAATAGAGAGACACCGTTACCCTTTTTCACGTACGTACAAATTAAATTGAATACTGTTATATTTATGGTTTAATATACAATTTTCCGTGAAAGATGGGGGTTAATTTTTTCAGAATTTCGGTGAAACTTTGATTTAATTTAATTTGGTAAAATTTAAAGCTCCAGATAGTATATTTCTATTGAAATTTATAATTTTTGGAAGGCCATAATATCTTTTGTATTTTTTAACGCATAAATAATTTTGTAGTGTGTCGTGCGTTTTATCAATTTTTTTCAAAGGGTTTGTTTATAAATCGCTTTTAGAGCTCATTATCCCATCGTAGCAGTGGCATAGTCGGTTAGCGCGTCGTCAAATTTTTGAAAGGTCCGGAGAACGATTCCCACATAGAACATAATTGGCCACAATTTTTTTATTATTTTAATAATGTTTTTTTAATTTTTTTATAATTTTAAAAATTTATTTCAAATAAATTCAAAAAAATATCACTATTGTAAACAGGATTTGTTGCCTGCTTTTCGCCAATTAGTCAAATTTTCGTCATTTGAATATCTTAAAATATTATAATACTCTATAAGTATAATAATTCAAAAATAAATTGCGTGTAAATAAAAATGGGTAATTTTTGCTCTTTATTGCAATTGGTTTACTACTGAACGCCCTGAAATAAACTGTCCGGAGAGACCTTAAGCTTGAAATACATTTAAAATACTCTAGCTGTATTTGTAAAACCATTTTTATTGTTTTAAATAAGTTTTGGAAAAAATTTAGTTTACAAAAGAAAGTTTGACAAAATAATCTATGCCATTACTCTGTAATTATTCATAAAATTAGCATAAAAATAGAGCGGAGCTCCGGAACTTCAGACTTCCGGAGGATGCTCCGGAGCTCCTAAAAACGGAGCTGGGGAGCTCCGCTCGGGAGCTGGGGTCCTCGCCGAACATTACTAGTTTAAATATGGTATTAATTGCTATTTTAATAATTTTATGCTTATTTGTTGCTACGTTAACACCAATAATTATGAGTTTTGAAAAGGAAGAAAAATATTTTGTTTTCTAACAATAATAACATATAAAACACAAATATTATTGTCACAATTGGTGTATCACATATACAAATTTAGAAACAATACAAAAAAAACACAAAAATAGATTTAAAAAACACTATAGAAAAAACTCAAATGTAAAAAAAAGAATTTGTTAAAATGCAAGTTCAAAAAATAAGATTTCAAAACAAACAAAAATTTTTTGTCATGTAAGCGATTAAGATGCAACACAATAAAAACTTTCACGATGTTCAAAACTCTCCCATTTAAACGGAAGTTGTTCAGTATTAAATATTTTCAGAGTTATGACGTTATATAATCACTTTAAGCCAATTAGCACTTAGGAAAAAATAAAGGTCTTTCATTCATTGGAGAATTTCCACAGAGCAATATATGGTGTTAGCACGAATACTATATATGACATTTTGAGGGTCTTTAAAATCCTGACTTGTTAGCGTTTAGTTTTAACTATAGTTTAAGGCCCTAAACTCATCTCATCCTCTTTAAAACCTCAGCATTTCAAAAATCAGTTTATTATCATATTAATCTCGAAACAAAAAATAAAAAGGCATAACCGAAATAATTTAAAATATAGGTTATTTATTTTTCAAGCGCGGACCTAAAAACTAAAATTAAAAAATCCGCATACTTTTTTTATTAAAAAATGCAGGCAGTTTTTAAGAACACAGTATTTAAACTAAAATAAAAAAATATCATGAAAAAGTTTAGTTTGATTGTAATGATTTGCTAAGGAAACCAGTTCGTTTACCGTCCATAATTAAGGTTGTTTGTTTAAAACTTTTGTTTTATCATTATAAATTTTTTAAGTTGTTTTGATAATAAAATCACTAATTTAATTTGATGGTGTGTTCCTAAAAAATATTAAAAAAGAATGACTCAAAAAACCTTTTGCAATTATTGTTTTGCTCTCAAAAACAGTCATAATTTGTGAAATATTGAGGCAATTTTAAAGACCAAACTATTTTTAAAACCAAACTAAAAAATTAACAAATAATAAATCGCATTACTCTTTTATTGTTAAAGGAATTAGCACAAAAATAATGCGAGCTTCGGAGTTTTCCGTGTCCTGCAAACTTCGGCCCCGAGAGCTTAAAAAAGCAGTTTCGTTCCGGGGAACATCAATAATTTAAATTTTTTACACAGATTACTTCAGTCAAACTATTATATTCAATTCTAGGTAATAACGCGGCAAAAATTTTTGAGGAAAAAAAAATAATAGAAAATTTTTACAAAAATAAAACTGAGGTTAGACTTTTTGTTGTGACGCGTCTATTATACCTTTTACATAAAGTTCCGGGTTTATTTGGGCAATCTGTCCATATTGTTCGCGCGTTGGCTCCTTCTTTTCCGGGAGTTTGATATATACTGAAATGATGATTTAATCTCGGTTTTATTTTAAGAGGATGCAATGTGAGGTTAACAGTGCTTTAAAGGTGCAGTATACTAATTCATGGTGTATTTTATTTTGCGTTTTAATTAATATTAATCGATGTATTAGGTCACACTGAGAAAAAAATTGTATTACACCAAAAATTAATTCCCAACGGTTAACGAGTTATTAACAAGAATACTACTTGGTTATTTCCAATGTTGTTTTTTATACACCATTTTTTAAAAGAAAACTTTTTTATTGGACGGATATTAATAAAACTTAATAGAAATCATGCTTGGGTACCAAAAACCTTTAGTTTTAAATTTCGTTCAATTCAAAAAAGTATTTAATGAGTACTGTCATTTTTAAAAAAAATTTAATTTGTGATTTATAGTTGGTGTGTTTTTGTTTGCTGTTATTCTGGTAGTATTTGTTAGCTATTCAAAATTTTACTTTAAAAAAAAGTGAACTGCCTATAAAATAGACATTTCACTTCTTTAAGTTTTACATTTTGCAATTATAAAAATCTTCTAAAACACACCATAAACCAAACACCAAACATTATTTTTGGAATATGATATTTTTAAAATGGCATTATTCATCTAATACTTTTCGTAATTGAACCAAATTTAAAATTTAAGCTTTTTGGTACCTTAGCATGAATTCTATGAAGTTTTGTTAATATCCGTTTAGTAGAAATGTTTTATTTTGAAAAATGGTGTATAAAAAACACAATGGAAATAACCAAGCGGTATTCTTGTTAATAACTTGTTAACCGTTGAGAATTAATTTTTGGTGCAATACAATTTTTTTCTCAGTGTGACCTGATACATCGATTAGTATTAATTAAACAGCAATAAAAAATACACCATGATTTAGTATACTGCACCTTTAAAGTTTTTTTTTTTCTTTTTGTGGTTTTTGGTGTGTCTAGTAGGAGAGGTTTGTTTGTGTAGAGAGAAAAAAAAAAAAATAGGGAAAAAAATAAATTTCTACTTTTTCTTGAGAAAAAACCCTTTTGGGGATGATAAGGGGGATTTCGGGCTAACGAGGTCCGCGAGGCCCGACGAGGTCCGGGGGTGCGATCGAGGTCCCGGGGTGAACGACGGTCCCGAGTGCATATCGTCTCTAAGCTGGAAAAATGAACGTTTTTAATAAGAAAATACGTTTTTCCACCTATTATTGCCATCAATTTTTAACGTAGAGCTTTAGAATTTTGTTTTAAAAACAAACATGTAATATACTTTTTTAGCAACACTTTATTTGGCTCTAAAAAATATATTTTGCATAATATTTTTGAAAAGAATATCTTTGTGAACGCTTTTAAATTCAAAACAAAAAAAACTTTTTTTCCTTAAGCCTAAGCGAAACCTTATAAAATCAAACTAAAAAACGTAAAAAGTTTTTTAAAATTCGGAATAATTACTGTTCAAAGAGGATATCTTTTCCGAAGATATTTTGCAAAAGGTATTTCTTACGGACACTTATGTATAACCACACCGCAATAATTATAATTTTAAAAACTATTTTTAAAATTTAAGATTGGTGAACTGTAAGTAAAATTCCATATTCTTCTACAAAATATAAATAAATAGCATTTACGATATATAACTTATTTTGTTAAATGTTAGCAACAGTTTTTTATTGCGTTAAAACAAAATTAAAGTAAGTTACTCGTTAAATGCAAAAAGTTTTAAAGATCCTTCGATACATTGAATTTTGAAATTTCAAATCAAAACAAAAATTTAACTTTAAAGAATACAAAAGAATAAATAAAAAAATGTATTTCAAATTATATTTCTCTTAAAATCATTTGTCTATTTTATTTGGCCCAACTTAATTGGTTTGCACTCTTTTTAATACTGTAAAAATATTGTTTCTCTCAACGTCGCAATAGTAGCATTGCAAATGCATTCCTTCGGAAAAGTAGTGTCGCACACCCCCTCTTATTCCTGGGAGCGCCGTGTCGCGGGACCGTCGTGTTTCGGGCCCGTCGTGTCGCGCTCCCTGTTACGAGTGATATAGGAATTTGATGTGTGACAGTGCTCCTTTAATAAAAAGCTAAACAAAAATTTTATGCACATAATTGCTTTACTTCATTTAATTAAAGGCTAAACAAAAAAACTTTTGGATCCAATATTAAAAGTGGTGATATTCCTGCCTGAGTGCTTCCACTCCAAAATTATGTTTGGTTATATTAAAGAAGCAACTTATTTAACGTTATCTTTTAAGATATTCTGTCCGCATTTTTTAGACAATTTTTTAGATTTATAAAAGAGTGAAAAAATTAGTTTACGAGAGCTTCGGGCTTTAGGTGATAAATGAATTTTATTTCTGAAATTTTGATTTTCATTCAAAAATTTTGGTTTTTATTGCATTTATTTGACATCCAAAAAATGAATATAAAAAGACCTTTATATAGAAATTTCTCTTTAAAGGCTGAACACAGCCCAAAATCCAATGGCTAGGATCCGTCTGATACCACCTTTCGGGGGTGTGGTGCAAAGGTCCCACGCAGCCAAAGCTGAATCGAATATTAGAATAAAGTATTATTTCATACCGCTTCGAATGCAAATTGCAATGTAAAAACTTTAGATTCGCTAAACGAATTTGGTTTTTTGATGTGTTTTTTTTATTAATTTCTGAACAGAAATACCTGGTTGAATTTTTTTAATCAATCAAAAAAAACCTAATATTTTCGGAAAGCTAAAAATACGGGAAAATTTTTAAAATTGGTTTTACCGGTCAAAAAATTACTAATTAATTACCAAACCCGATCATTTAGAGGACTGGACTTCTAGCCCTTTTTGAAAAATTTTCGAAGCTTTCAGGGAGTAACATTAGCATCACGGTGGTCTTACGTAACAATAGCAGTGTATATCTTCGTCTAATCATTGTGGTCTGTAAACAGTTCATCGCGGTAAACTCTATGTATCACCTAGGTTATACCTAGGTGGTACGTAATACTCTGTGCGTAGATAAAATTTCATAATTGCTATAGCGTAGTAGATTTAACCATTTCAATGTTGTTCGTTTATTGTGCACTAATCACAAATAGAGTATTACATACGACCTAGGTACGACCAAGGTGATATGTAAACTTACCGCAGTGAAGTTACATACCACAACGGTTAGAAGAACCACCAACGTGAAACTGAGGTTTCACCTTCATTTGTGGTACGAAGTTTTCATTGTGGTAATTGGGAAAAAGGAAAATTTTTACAAATACCCTACGGGTTAAACTAATCTTTTAATTTAGTTGGAGGATATGCTCAGTTTAATTTTTTGTGCATATTTTCACCACGTGATCTTCATAAGGCAGGACTGCCGTGACACAGTACCACTGTGTGCCAGATTTAAAACCAAGCTTTTAATAATTTCAAAAAGTACCGGTTATTTGGTCACTTTCATTTTTAATCACGAGTTCCGCGGTTTTTTTATCGTCAAAAGGGGAAGAAAAACGAATTCCATTGGAATACTTCCAACTTCAGCAAAGCCATTCTTTCCGACTTCCAGCCAACCGCACGCGCCAAATAAATTTATAAAAATGCATTTTGTTCAAAAAATTTCACCTATCATCTTTTTTAAAATATTTATATTTATTTTGCGTGATACTCCTGTGTTTGATTGATTATCAACTAAGCCTTGAAAAATGCTCTAAGAATAAGCACAGGAAAAAGGGGGGCGATTTTTCCCCGGGGCGTATGTTTAGACAGAAAAAAGATGTAGACTAGTCCTGAGACGAAAATTATGTGGACCATGGAAAACTTGCATTTGGTTTGGGCAGCTGCCTAAATAAAATTTTCTACCATTATTATAAAATGATTTGTTTATACATTGATCTAATCAAACATACTGTTGCATTTTTTTTATTTGATAAATGTTAATTGAAAAAAATATACTCACATCAATCTTTGACAATCGCGAAATCGCCACTTTTTCAATTTGAAGGTTATATTTGTATGTGTAAGAAACAACTCTAAATTTAAAAAGTAGCGATTTCGCGCTTGTCAAAGATTGCTGTGAGTATAATTTTTTCAATTGACATTTCATCAAACTAAAAAAATGCAACAGTGCTGTGTGATTAGATCAATGTATAAACAAATCATTATCATATGGTAAAAATTTTTATTTAGTGAGCAGCTGCCCAAACCAAATGCAAATTTTCTATAGTCCACATAATGTCCATCTCAGACTAGTCTACATCTTTTCTGTCTAAACATACGCCCGGGGAAAAATCGCCCCTTTTTCCTGCTCTATTCTTAGAGCATTTTTCAAGGCTAGTCTACCACTTTTTTGAACTAAATTAAAAAATAGCCTAATAAACTATAGTTTTAGCTGCGCAATGACATATGTTTATAATCATTCCGTTGCCGAGATACACTTTTTTAAATAAAAAATAATAATAAGAAGAAGATGAATTTAAATTACAAAATTTACCCACGGTGTTTAATTATAGTTAGTGTGGTGCAGTTGCGCTCCAGACAAAGTTTATCTACCTTCTCTAAATATGGTTGGCGCGATGCCGTGCGCCAAATATTGCAATTATAATTTTTAAAGTAAAAATAATAATAAAAAGAAGATAATGAACATGAATTACAAAATTTACTCACTTTCTCTAAGTATAGTTGGCGCGGTGCCGTGGGTTAAATTGCAGTGTGGCACCCCCGCACCACCGTTGATTATCTACCGGGGCGTGGCGCTCCCGCGCCACCGACGCTTATTATTATTTTTTTTAATAAAATAAAATTTCCAATTAATTTGAATTAATTTTGTCATCAGTAATGCAAGAATTAAAAAAAGTACTCTGTTGTTTCCGCCGATTTCCGCGCGGTTGAAGCAGATGGCGCTGGGAACTTGTTCCGTTTCTGCCACCAATTAAAACCGGTCTGCTTTTTTGTGCGGTTTTTATGAGGGTATGTTGGTTGTCTGCTCTGTACAATCCTTATTGTTGCCAAAAGGCTGTTATTGTGCGGTTGGGAGTTTTTATTTGTCTATTTTGATCAATAAATCGATAACAAGGACCTAAATCAAAAAAGTGCTTCCAAGAAAGTTGCGTAATTCCTTCTTCTTTCTTATGAGCCCATGTTTATTTTTGATGAATCAGTAAAGAATGAGGAATTTAAGGATGGAGCGTTGGAATAATAATAATAATAATAATAAGAAGAAGGTTCTGAATTTCAAAATTTACCCACGTTCTCTAATTATGGTTGGCGCGGCGCCACGGGGCTAAATCGCCTCGTGGCGCTCCCGCGCCACCCATGATAAAAAAATGTCTGTTTATCAAAATCAACTTTTTAGCTCGATTTAACATTTTGAAGTTAAAGAACATTTTCGTATTTTTTTTAATATTTGAAATATTTTTACTTAAAAATTTGACGATAAATACTACTGCTGATTTTTTTAATACATACAAAAAAAACAAATATAATGGAAAAAAAAACGAAATTTTTGTGTATAATTTGGCTAATAATTTAGTGCCCCAAATTGTGGAATAAATAATGAACAAACAAGTCTTTATCAAGTAATTGTAGTTTAAATGAGTATTTTCCTTTTAATGTATATTTTACAACACTACGTCTAAATACTACTTTTCAATTTTAAATCTAAAAGGAGTATTTGCAATTTTTTTTTAAACTAAGTATACTTCAATTTTTTGTTATACTAAAATCGGGTTAAAAAGGATTGCGACTTTTTGTGTTTCACTGCCAGTATTAGGAATTATTCAATAAAAAAACGATTTTTTAACCATAATTTGTACAATTCAATGGCTAATAAACTATGTAGAAACAATTTTTCTTCTTTGACATTATTTTTCATTTGTTTGTGTGTTTGTAACTTAGCTATTTAGAAAATTAAAACGTAAAAGGTCCCAAATTGAATATACAAAGAAAAATGAAGTGAAATTGAAAAAAAAAACGGATTTTTTATTTTTGATCTTTTATAAATAGTGCATATTGTGATTTCCGATAAAGACTTGCTAATATTTTTAAATTTTAAATTTTTTATATTTTTTTATATTTTTAATTTTTAATCACCTTGCTATCTAAACGATTTAAATTGATTTTCTTTGTGAACAAAATAAATCCTAATAAATAAATTGTTACAGCAATACCTTAGTGTATAAATTTTTAATTTAAACTATTAGGTGCACACAATAGAATTTTGTTCTTGTTCAAAACTGCTTCTAATTTTATGAAAAAGAATAAATAAATGATTATTCTCGTATTTTTATTGCTTTGCATGTTTATGATTTTCTATTGCTTTTTTTAATAAAACTTATTCTTATTTTAGTTTATGAATATTATTTTAAAGCACTTGATATTTGTTTTTCTTAGCCGAACTCAATAAGCCATAAAAAACTGTTTGAAAAATCAAAAAACCCAAAAAATATGTAAAATTAATTACATATTAATTTGTAAATTTTTTAAATTTTTTTGGCAAATTTTGTGATTTTCTAAATGCCTTCGACTACTCACACCAAACCGTCAACTACGAAAGGTAAAATTGGAAAAAAAATTTAAGCTTTGAACAAAATTCGGCTGGAAAAAAGGTACATTTTACTAAATTTTCATTCTATTAGTCTCTTAAGTCAATTAATTTTTATAAAAATCATGCCATATGCCCTAAAAATTTTCATTTTTATACTAAAATATAATAAACGGTTCCAAAAAATGGTCAAAAAGAGTTTTTATAATAATTTGTACAAAACTTTTTTATATTTCTTCAATAAAATAAAATATAAAAAAAGAGAAAATTTTTAATATTGTTTTGACACCTTAAAACAATTACCAAAACAGACGCGAAACAGAAAAATTGATAAAATACGAGTCTAGTTTGCAGGTCGGTTTCCCGTTTCCAATACTCCATGTGCAATGGGGTTAAAATCACTGTTTTCTACTAAAATATTAACATCTTGACAAATAATTTGTAAAGTTTGCTACATACTAAAATAAAATTACAACTATTTTCCAAATATTTAGATTAAACGTGGCCGAAAATTTTTATTTTGCGAATTTAAATCGAATATATATTTTGCGAAAAAAATCTTTCAAATCGTTAAATATATTTCAGCGAAAATTTTTCATTCAAGGTTTTTTAATTAATAAAGAAGCTAAAAGCATATAGCGTTGTGTGTGTGTTTGTGTGTGCGCGCGCGTACATTCGTGCGTGTATGTGTTGTGTGTACGTGCGTGCGTACATTCGTGTATGTACGTGTATGGGTTGTGTACGTGGGTGTGTGCGTCTGTGTACTGCGATTAGATAAGTTTTTATCAATATGAATTACATTTTTTTTATTCCAGAAAAAATACCACAGGCGAATGACAATCTGCGTTTGTGGGCTTTAACAAATTGAAATTCTGACTGGGCGCCCTTCTGTGCTCATAAGTTTCCCAGGTGAAAAAGAAAAAAACTGGAAAAAATGTGATGGTTTGCAGTACAAACGGTGTATGCTTCAATGATCGGATGAAAGTTGTCAGATCATATGTGGAAAAAAACCGAGTTCACGAAAAAAAAAGTCAAAGGTTGGATACATCACATATCACAGGACATATCACAGGGTAAATATAAATTAATATAAAATAGCTATTTTATTTGAGAGCTGTAGCATTACAAAATTGTTGGTCTTGTGTTACTTGACAAAAACCTCGTTTCAAATTAAAATGAAGTTAAGTTTTTTTTTAATTTGCAATACAGATAATAAAAAATTTATTGATTGATATATGATAATTATTTATTTTATTTGCTGAACCAATTAAACATTCCAGTTGTAGTTTTTTATAGTTGGAGAAATTGGTAATTGAAAAAATCATGCCCACGACAACCTTTGACAATCGCGAAATCGCCGATACAATTGTTTTCAAAACATATAATTAAAAGTT
Source organism: Microlaimidae sp. YZB2_3 (assembly GCA_030248175.1). NCBI lineage: Eukaryota > Metazoa > Nematoda > Chromadorea > Desmodorida > Microlaimidae > Microlaimidae sp. YZB2_3. Next base: position 1,806 of record JASAMX010030226.1, on the reverse strand, counting down.
TTGATATAAAAACAGGCGATTTTGTGGTTGTCAAAGGTTGTCTTGAGCATAATTATTTCAATTATCAATCCCTCCGACTATAAAGAAATTACAATTGGATTGTGTAATTGGTCCAGCAAATAAAAAATAAAAATCATATATCAATTAATAAACTTTTTATTTAGTAAGCAACTGCACATGCCAGATGCTAAATTACTATAACAATCCATAATATGGACATCTTGGACTAGTCCACATCTTTTCTGTCTAAACATACGCTCCTTTTTTCTGCTCTTATCATAGAGTATTTTTTTATGGCTAGTCAACGATTTTTTAAATTGAATCTTTAAATTAAATGTAAAAAATTGGTCTTTGCTACGCAGTAACATAACTTTCTAATAGTATTTAATTTTTAATATGAATTTGGAAAATCAAAAAAGACTGACAAACATGTAATTTATTCATGTGCTCAAATTACAGTTAGCAAAGTGCGTAAAACTAAACCAACGTATGGCGCTCCCGCGCATGCAATAGAAAAAATTTAGGTAGGGTACCTGTCTTAATTTCAACAAGGTCTTAATTTAGGCCACCAATTTAGAATGCTAGAAAATTGGCTTATTTTTAAAACACAAAAGAACTAGCACAAAAGTAACTGAATAAGTGTTGAATAACACCCTGGTCAAAATCAAATGTTCTAAACCCAAGGAATCCCCTGCGCATCAAAGGACACCGCGCACATAAAGGGACGCCCACATTTATGTCTAATAACGCGCCCCCGCCTTTCTAATAACCCGCCCCCCCCCCCCCCCCCCCGAGGCATTTTTTTAGCCATATTCGCACCTCCATTTTGAAAACCTGTTTTGCCGCTGCTCCTCCAACAACCTATCCCACGGAGCAAAACATGTATAACGTGATCACGAATACTATATGATATTTTAAAGCTAAAAAAATCCTGGGGTGAAAGTGTTTTTGCAAAAATTTTTTATTTGTCCTATTCTGCATTATCAACATTTTCATACAAAAAGTAAATTTTTGTGATTTTCCAGAGTTTTGCTTCATGTTTAAACTTCATCAAATTTAGAACAAAGCATTATATAACCTAAAATAACTTCTATTTAAGGCTCAAAATTGTTAATTTTCATGTTTTAATATTTTTCTTTAAATTCACTTTGCAATGCGTTTAACTAACTGCGCATGTTAAGATTCCGTTAATTTCAGCTAGCTTTAAATTCACGTGAAAAAAACTGTTTAAAATGATGTGTACGCGCGGGGTTACATAACACATAATTTACTAGGTTGTAATAAATTATGAATAGACCTGAAGGAATTTTCAAAAATAATATAGAAACACATTAAAAAAATTAATTTATTTTTTGGCGGAGGGATGCAGCCATATAGGGAATATAGTAAATATCAATGTCAATATGAGGTTTCCCCACCTAACCCACCGCTTACCACGATATAGGACACCAATACTTCAAAAGTTGTGAAAGTAAATTAAAACCCAATAAAAATTTCAGGTTATTTCCTTTGGCGGAGGGATGCATTCATAAAAATTACGTAGTAAACATCTGTGCGGGCTGGATAATTGCAACTCCCAATTTAATTATTTATTTAATATTTTACTTATATTAATATTATTATTATTATTATGATAATTATTATTCAATATTTGCATATTTGTTAGATTGTTGTCATCTTGTTCAAGATGACAACAATCTTTTTACATAAGTGTAAACTGTATTAATATTTTGTATGTTTTATTTTGACACTATTTTGAGCAATACGTATATGTCATGCTGCTTTTGGTTCAGTTACGTATTGTTC
>JASAMX010030225.1:0-17578 GCA_030248175.1 Microlaimidae sp. YZB2_3 | reverse complement strand
GAATGTTATACACAGCTAGCTACATTTACTTGAGAAATGTCTCAACAATATTTTCTTTAGTTTCTAACAAATAAAAATTTAAATAATTATATTATAAGATTTCAAAATTAAAAAAGTCTTTTTTTATTTTAGGAGGCCGTGAGCAGTGGTTCCCATCTGCGCTCTCAACTTCCGGAGTTATTTCTAATTCTGCTGGAGTTTTCCGGATACGCCTGCAAGGCTCCGCCCATGCTCTTTGTGGACAAAAAATCTTCCGTCAACAATTCGCAAGGCGCCGCCTGCGTACGTTTGATTTTAGACCGGATTTCTCCGTTGTATTAGCAGAACTTCTTAATAATATTTTCTAATGAAAAGAAATGTTTATACTTTCGTATTAACACCCTGACTATTATTTTTTTTCTCAAAATAAACAGTGAAAAAATATTTTAACGCAGACATATTGAACTTTGCCCCTGTGAGGTCAACAAATACATTAAGCCTATTTTTTAATCAGCTTTAAATTAGGTCTACACAAAATAAAATTAACAATAAATAGTGAAATAGTCTTATAAACAATAGTTTTTCTATTTCCGTTTAGGCAGAATGGGTTGTGCATAATTTTGTCCCATTCGCGGAACTTTCCCTTCGAACAGTGGTTGAGCTTTATGGCACTTGTGCTCATTTTACTGAAGTGGTTGAAAACGCCGTGCTCACGGATATTGTACGGGTAAGCATCTTACAAAATGCATTTATTTAAATCAAAACAACAAAATAAGACCACTAACATTGGGAGCTACTGATTAAAGATACTTACTTTAGTTTTCTTTTTTTTATTTTAGGTTAGTTTGCTTAGTTTTTTTAGTGAACGATTTACTGTCGTTGTTTTAGATACCAATTTTTTACTTGTAGATTATTTTATTAGAAAGTTAGTAGTATTTACATTTTTTAATTCTTTTATTTTTTAGACTCTGTCTGTACCTATGGGCATGCGATATTCTTGTCCATCTCAAACCAGCTGGAAAATAGCAGCTTCATCTTTGCTTACTGTTCTTAGGCTCGGACTAGCTTTAGCCAGACAGTACGGTAAGTCTAAAAATATTCTTGTCTTGCAAAAAAACACTACAGCTAATATAAGATTCTACAAAAAACTAAATAAAAATTTGGGCCGGGGGGGGGGCTGAAATAGAGGTGTTGATATAGGGTATTAGGCGGCATATGGATATCTGCGGCTGTTTATAAGCTTTAAGATTTGTTTAATAATTCAACTTTTTAGGCAAGTATTACCACAACTTATGGCCATTGTTGGCTGAAACATTTGATCAATTTATTTTTTATAAAACGTAAGTTTTACCGATTATTTTTTTTTCTAATTATAATTTTTTTGAATACGCATAGGTAATACCACTCCAACCCAAAAACTTATACATAACTGCGGACACTCCCTCGCCCTAAAATTTTGGGGTATATGTGACCCTTTAAAATTTGAACAAGAGGGAGGCGGTTCAGTGCTAAAAACATTAAAAAATGTGATTTTGGGGGATTATCCACTTAAAGTGTAAAACCGTCAACGCAACTTTATTTTTTCGGTTACACCTCTCCCAGTCTTTTTACCCCCATATATGTTTTTTGGGGGGACAGAGGGGTCCACTTCTCCCCCCTAGAGCCGAAATTTCGGACCTTCCCTGGAAAAAACCCAGGGGACCCTCCTCAAGCTCGAGAGCGGTCCGGCCTGACCCGCCCCCCAGCGAGGCTGACGCCCCTCCCCTCCCCCCTCCCGACCAATTAACAAGTATATTTTTTTATTTACTGTGAAAAACACGGTTTTTTTAGTTAAAACCAGTGTGTAAATACACTTTTTAGGCCTAAATAGGCTATTTTAGTACATAAAATTCCATATTAGACCTAACAACACTTAAATTATTGATTTAATTTAATTTATTGTAAAAAATCAAACCCCCTGACCCCCCTAAATTTGAAATTTCGCACGCGGGTCGACCTGGCTTGTTTTTTAGTGCCTTGCCTTTAAAATAATCTGCATAGGGAAGATAAGTTTCAGGTAATGCAACAACAACAAACCCCTAAAAAGTCAGGGGGGTCCCGCTCCGGACCCCCCTAAAAAATTGTGGTCTTTCACCCATACATCGGGAAGTTGGTCCGGAGTGGGGGGTTTAAACCCCAAATTAGAGGGGGCGGGTAAAATCCGGAAAACGTAAAATACCCATATCGTTTTTTTTCTGGGGTGCATTTTACCCATATCGTTTTTCGATTTTAAATAAAAAATAGGTTAAAAAACGCTAATTTTAGGTCAAAAAGCCCTTTTTATTGCATTTTTGAGCTTTTTATTGTTTAAAACATTCATTTTGACCTCAAAACTTAAGTTTGGAGGCAGTTAGAAGTCATTTTAAAGACATTTTTTTCTTCATTTTTTCAAAATTGGGGGAGGGGTTTACCTTTTCTCCCCTCCATTTCTGAGGGGGGGGGCGGTTAAACCCCCTTCTCAGAATTTGGGGGGCCTAACCCCCCCCCCCTTTTCAACTCCCTCCCCGTGCCCATGTATGCTTTTACCCGGGGGTGGACCCCCTCCCTAGCGGACCTGACCAAAACATTTATGGCCCCCTCACTCGAGACAGAAAAACAGTTAGACGGCCCTCTGAAGAAATCAAAGCTTAATTAAAGCTTATTTTATTATTTAAATTTGATTGGTAACATTTAGAGAACCACCAACCCCTTTAAATTCGGAAGAACGGAAGAAACACGAATTTATCGATTGCCAAGTCATCGAATTAATAAGGTCGGAAATATTGCCGCATATCAGTGAACATCCGGCTGAATTTGTTTCGCGCATAATATCACTACTCAACAAGGGATCGATCAGTCCGGCGAACGCCAGGGATGTTACCGGTATCTGCGAATTTTTGTGTTGTTTGATAGTAAAAAACTTAAATTCGTTCGGCCATTGGCTGTTGCTTTTGTTTACGCGATACACTTAATCAGACCTATGCACCTGGAAATGCCCCCCCGCTCTATTGAAGGATTTTCCTCTCTCCCCCCCCCCCGTTTAGTGCCCCCCGTTTTAGTACCCCCCGCCAAAAAATGAAAAAGTACCGAAAAATTATGGCGCCATTTTTTTACCTATTATGACGCCATCATCGCAAAATTTTTGTAGTTTTTAGCTTATTTTATTGCATTTTACGCCAATTTATACCAATTTTACCTTATTTTCGCTTTTTTGTCCCTTTTTCCTTGTTTTTTTTCTCTTTTTTTCTTTTTCCCCTGCTTGCTCCTCACGTTTTATTGTTTCCCCCGTTTCATAAAAGTTGCACTCCGTGCCGCCTCGTTTTGGAATTGCCCCCGCCCAATAAAACCCGGGAGGAGTGCACAGGTCTGCTTAATAAAATCAAATAAATTAATGGTTATTTTAGTCATTCTTTATTTAATTATTTTATAAATCAATCGTTCTATCAGTGAGATGCTAAAATTCACTTATTTTTTTATCATGTTCATTTGATTGAAAAAAATCGTATTTCGTCGTTACTCTACCACAATGAGTCAGATTCGTCATAAAATACTCGTAACTGTGACTCTTTTTATATATTAACATACGATTAATATAGACAAAATAAGTCAGAGTCACGTTAATTTTATAATGATTGTGACTCATTGTGTCAGAGTAACGACGATTTATTATATTGGTTAGATCGTTTTATTATAATTTTTCAAGATTTTATGCTGATAATTTCACTTGAACTTAAAAGAAAATATTCTAAACAAATTAATAACATGAATATTAGGACTGGAAGGTTGTACCAAACAGCGCTGTGAATTGTCAAAGGCTTGTTTCGAAGCTCTGCTGGCCATGTCCCAAGGTGAGCCCGACCTCGTTCGCTCAGCTCAATCCAACAAATCACAGTTCGGATCTGGCGCCATCACCTCCCTAATTTCCAGAAGCAGACAGGTGTCTCTTTTAGTTTTTATTTTTGAAAGTATTTTACCATTTTAATCCAATTTTAGTTTGTTTTTTTTTGAAAATATTTTTCCCATTTTAATTATATTTATTTTTTGTTTGATATTGAGCGCAGCTAAAGGGCCTAATAACATTTAAATTTATTTTACAAAATCGTTAAAAGTTTTGATCGTGTCTTTGCAATGCAAGTAGCTGCTACTTGCTCTGGAACTACCTCCGGTTTAAATGGCCGTAGCTCCGGAAGCATGATATTGGAAGGTAGGAACATCACTACTTTACGGGGCTTTATTTATTTTATAATATCAGAGTGTTTTTGTTAAAGGTCATCAAAAGTTACATTGAAGACGAACGAATGAGTGGTGAAATTCCTTTACAACCTGGAAGAATAAACGAAATGACAAGTGTCCTTAGGGCTGTAGTTACTTTAATGAACAGCTTAAGAAAACAAGAAACTAAAGAATCTCTTGGTATGTTTAAAAGGATATGACGAAAAGTTTTGTTTGGTTGCCCTGAGAACAGTATTTTGTATTGTTTGCAATTTGTTAATTTGTGTGTTTGATGTTGTGGGGCCCGAGACTGTGCTGGCATACTCGATTATTGGTCAAGTGATTGCCTTGTACAGACCTGTGCACTGCCCCCCCCCCGGGGGGGCAGCTTTTTTGAAACCGGGGGGGGCAAGCAGGGAGGAAAGAAAAACAGAGAAAAAAAGAAAGGAAAAAGGGGACAAAAAAAGCGAAAATAAGATAAAAATAAGTCTAAAATAGCTTAAATTGCATTGAAATAGGCTAAAAACTGCAAATATTTTGCAATGATGGCGTCATAATAGGTAAAAAATGGCGTCATAATTTTTGGGTACTTTTTCATTTTTCCGCGGGGGGGGGGGCAAATCCTCCAATAAAGCGGGGGGTATTTTCAAACCGTGCACAGGTCTGCTTGTATGTGTGTGTGTGAATGTTTCTTTTGGTTTACCCCACGATGTTGCTGTGAGTGCATTTATGATTTTGAGTGTTTTGCGTGCTTTGCTGTGTGTATTTGCGATGTGTGTGTTAAATGTAAGCTTGGGGTTACCGTGAGCCTCAAGATTTTTGGCCAACAGCCAGTTGGTAACTGGTTTTGTTGCGCTTCTGATTTGAAAACGAAGCATTAATGTTGTTTCGCTTCGTTTTGCATTCCCACGACGTGCAGGCCAGGATACTGGAAACTTCAAGTTCAAAGTATATCTTTCAAATCACTAAATTAACGTTTTCCTTACGAATCCGTAAACATTTTCGCCGGTGTATCAATCAGTAGGTTCGATAGTTTTAGAGGGGTGTAATCATAGATAAATAGAAAGTGTAACTGCTCCTTTAGAGGGGTCCTGGAGGGGGAGAAAAAGTTAAACCCACCCCCCCCCCAATTTTGAAAAAATGTAGAAAAAAGTCTTTTTGAGGTCAAAATGAGTGTTGGGGTATGGGCATAGGTGGGAAGAGGGGGGGTTGGCCACCCCCTCCCCAAAATCCAGATTACCGCCGACAACCCCTCCCCCCCGTAAAATTTGGAAAGACCCAGTACTAAAAATGGGGTATTTGAAGTATACTCCAAAAATATTTGAGACACCCAATTTCGGGGGTCGGTATATCTCCCCCCCCCCAAATCCAAGAAGCTATGGGTATGGCTAATGGGTGATTTTTGAGTGAGACATAAGATAAAATTGGCTATACTTTTAACTTATTCATAATATTAGGACAAAAATAGAGCGGAGCTCCGGAACCCCGCTCCATAGCTCGGATGACATCACTACTGTAAAACAACAGTACCTACTCATTTCACGCATAGCATTTCAGGTCACCGGGAGCTTTGGACTGAGCTGATCGCATTGTACCCCGTTTTGGTGGACTGCGTCCAGTGCAAAGACGAAGAAGTCCGCGCCACTCTGGTTGAATCTCTGAAAGTTTATGAAACTTTGCTCGCCGCTCCCAAGAGTGTTGGTACACAAAAATAACACGTCCCGAAGACCTGTGCACTGCCTTCTGGGGGTTTTATTGGGGGGGCAGTTCCAAAACGCGGTGGGGGCAAGCAAGGGAGAAAGAAAAAAAAGAGGAAAAAAGAAGGAAAAATGGACAAAAAAGCGAAAATAAGGTAAAAATAGGTCTAAAATGGCTTAAAATGCATTGAAATAGGCTAAAAACTGCAAAAATTTCGCGATGATAGCGTCATATTGGGAAAAAATGGCGTCATAATTTTTAGGTACTTTTTCATTTTTGGGCGGAGGGGGGAGGCAAATCCTCCAATAAAGCGGGAGGGCATTTCCAGACCGTGCACAGGTCTGCGTCCCGCTTCGGTGAAAAAAATTAGATATTATGCCAAAATGAATGTTTAACTCTGCATGGTTCTTGGCAGATGGGATTTATTCTATAATGTTGAGAGCTACGTTTGCAGTCCAGGACTAATTGGAACAGGAAAAAAGTTAGGCGAATGGATGAATACATAGAGACTTGTAAGCAGTACAAGCAATACAAGTAATAGAAGTTGGTTTACTGTACCTATCTGTCAATAATGATCGAGTTTATAATTTTGATCCATGTTGGATTTTATCAATGTTATTTATTACAAGGAACTTATATTTAATTATAAATTCAAAAACAACCGCTTTTTAACTTATTGCTTATTTTGATTTTTATTTAACGCGTAAGTCAGGAACGTAACCAGAGGGGGGGAGGCGGCCGCCTCCCCCCCCCCCCCGAAACAGTCGGAGAGGGGGAAAAATAAGGATAGTGGTTGGGTGGGGGGACCGCCCTTCCCCGAAATGGTCGCCACATAGTAAAATTTGGGGGTTTTCAGAGGCTAAAAATTCAAAATTTTCTAGCGCCTCGCTAATCGCTCGGCGTCAAACAATAAAATAATTTTAGTACCCAAATTGACCCCCAAAAACCAAAAAATTTTCCCGCTTCGCTTCGCTCAGCGCCAGCGGTCACTTTCTATAATATACATACATCTCGCTATTTATCTTGCCTAATGCTAATGTTACTTCAAAGTTAGTACAATATTTTTATAAGTAATAAGTACTACAAAGAAAGCAAAACAAACAATCATATTGGTTGATTTATGTACCTCTCCCCTCCTAAATTTTCCAGCCGCCTATAGCATTGGCTTGGATTTTTTTCATATAGGTAGGTAGGTACCCTAAAAAACATGGAGTCGAGATGCTGCTCATGTGCTTTGGTTTACAACGTGGGTGTAGCCAAGGGGTCTGAAAGGTCTCCATAGGCAAATAAAATCTAGCTGACCGCGATATTTGCAGTATTGAATCGACTATTGAACAACAAAAACATAAAATTTTTTTCACTAAAACGGGTTAATAACAAAGATTAAAAACTGTATTTTAATACTTATTTATCAAATTACTTAATTTGGAACCTAAATGCAAACTTTTTAAGGGCTAAACTTGGTTAATTTATGTATATTTTGTGAAAAGGTAAAATTTTGTAAAAAAAGGTCTGCGTTCTTATTTGTTTTTTTAAAAAAACGTGATTACCGCACAATTTTAATTGGTCCCTTCATGTCTTCATTCTAATTTTCAGCGTCAGCCAGATATAATTCAACCATAAATTCCTTTTTTTGTGAAATCCAGGCTCTGCCAATGTGTGCTAATGTAATTTTTGACTAAAAAAACATGTTTTTACCGCTAAAAACATTAGATAATAGGTTATTAGACCAAAAACAGTGTATTATACAGCTTTATCTACGTTTATCCCTGCTTTTTTAACGTTTTCAAAAATTAAGGGGGGACTTCGCCCCCCCCCCCCCGAAATTTTTTTTGTACTACAATCCGCCCCCCCAAAAAAATGAAACTCTGGGTAGGGTACGTCCCTGGCGTAAGTGCATCTAAGATATCAGTCTGCCAAAACTAAAAATAATTCTATCAGGGTGAAAATAGATGAGTGGTAAAGTAACCACTCGTTGTTTAAGAAAATATCACGTGCGGAAAAACACATGACGCAACTAAATAATAATTTACATAACCGCTGAAAACTTTTTTTTATTTTTCGGGTTTATTATTTATTTCTTTCTGGCAGAGAGCGGTTACGCCCTTAATTTCAGCCTGGAAGACTTTAGCTTTAGATACAAAAAGATTTTTAAGATTTTTTGTGAAATTTTTGCCAGGTGATACTTCTAAAGGCAGGTTACACGGAACTATACAACAATTACATTAAGTTTACTATACGTGAAGAAAACTATCGTAGATAGTTTTTACAATTCTTCTGGTCGATTTGATTACGTAATTCGCCCAAATAATTTTGTTTTATTATTAAAAAGATGAGCAAGCATTATAATTGCGTTTGTTTAATACAGTGTGGTTTATTTTGTTCATTATACAGTTCCATCTAATGGAACATGCGCATTACTGAAATAAACTATACATAATGTGACCAAAAATATATAGCAGGAAAAATAAAACACTTGAAACCATAGGTGGGCAGCCTCTCGGATTTTGGGGGGGGGTATAGGGGGGGTCAAGTGTCCAGTAAGACCCAAATTTTAAGGGGGGGTGTACCCAATATTTCCGCGCTGCCTTAAAATGAGTTTAAAACGCGTAAAAAACGTAAAACAAGCTTATAAATGCTTAAAAACTGTGTAAAATTAAAATAAGATCTTATTGCAACTTATAAATTTTGTTTTTTTAATACTTTTAATAAAAATGTGTAGTGGAGCAGTCAGGATTTCATTTCGGGGGCGTCAGTCTGGGGGAGGGGAGAAAAATTGTTGTCAAAGCGGCGCTAAGCGCTGCCGCCTGCGCCGCGTAGCGGCGCCAGCCGACGCGAAGCGTCGGCCGGGGGTCTGGGGGGTGTCCCCCAGCCGCCGGAGGCGAAAATTTTTTAAAATATATACTAAAAACGGCTTAAAAATCGTCTCCTGGTGATCGCGTGAACATACCTTTTACTTTTGTTTTTTTACCTAATTTCTACATAATTTTCTGTGATCTTAAAAATTCAGTCAGGGGGTTCGGGGGGAACAATGCACCACGGAGGAGAAAATTTATAATTTGAGGCGCTAAAATACACTAGAAATTTTAATTCCAAATGATAGTAATTACAAAATTTAAGGTTTTTTATAGCTATACTATACATTTATAAAATGTGTTTAAAACGTTAAAAAAAGATAATAGTGTTTTATAGTAGTTTTATTAAACATGTATGCCTTAACTACTGAATAGGATAATCGATTTGAAATTGAAAAACTAAGATAAATTGCCAATTTAAACTGCCCGCGTAGCAGGGAAATTTAAACTGCCCGCGTAGCAGGGGAATAAAGGTAATAAAAGGTAATAAACGGGAAAATAAGGTAATAAACACTCCGCGCGAAGCGCGGAAAAATTTTTTAGTCCCTTTATAACACTTAAAAATTTTTCTTTGGGAGGCGAATTCGGGGGGTGTCCCCGACTACCCCAAATTTAAGGGGGGGTGTCAGCAAAATCCGAAATTTTGGGGGGGGGTATAACCCCCCCAACCCCCCCCCCTGCCCACCTATGCTTGAAACAAACTGCTCGAAAAAAAGGCACCATTTAAATCAGTGACGTACCCAGGGGGCCCGCCCCCCTCCCCTCGAAACGGTCGGACAGGGGAGAAAATAAGGATAGTGGTTGGGCGGGGGGGCGGCCGCCCCGCCCCCCCGAAATGGTCGCCAGATAGTAAAATTTGGGGGTTTTCAGAGGCTAAAAATTCAAAATTTTCCAGCGCCTCGCTAATCGCTCGGCGCCAAACTATAAAATAATTTTAGTACCCCAATTGACCCCCAAAAACCAAAAAAAATTTCCGCTTCGCTCAGCGGTCACTTTCTATAGTATACATACATATATCTCGGTATTTATATCTTGCCTAATGCTAATGTTATTTCAAAGTTAGTATAATATTTTTTATAAGTAATAACTACTGCATAGAAAGCAAAACAAACAATCATATTGGTTAATTTATGTACCTCTCCCCTCTAAATTTTCCAGCCGCCTATAGCATTGGCTCGGATTTTTTTCATATAGGTAGGTAGGTACCCTAAATAACATGGAGTCGAGATGCTGCTCATGTGCTTTGGTTTACAATGTGGGTGTAGCCAAGGGGTCTGAAAGGTCTCCAAAATTTCTTTTTGTGAAATCCAGGCTTTGCCAATGTGTGCTAATGTAATTTTTAACTAAGAAAACATGTTTTTATCGCTAAAAACATAGGTAATAGGTTATTAGGCCAAAAACAGTTATACAGCTTTATCTACGTTTATCCCTGTTTTTTAACGTTTTCAAAAATGAAGGGGGGTTCCCCTCCCCCCCAAAATAAAACTCTGGGTACGTCCCTGATTTAAATGTTATTTTAAACAAAAGCGCCAGAAGAATAGCATTTTTTAAGCACTTTGTTCTAAGTGTCTTATTTTTTCTTTGTAAAATATTTTTGATGTTACAACAATTTGTGTCTGTGATAGTTATTTATAATTGTTTTGTATTCTGGAAAACATTCTGGACCTATGCATAGGTGTTTTTTGGAGGGGGGGACAGAGCCCCCCCCCCTAGATCCAAAATTTCGGACCCCCTCCTAGAAAAAATCCAGAGCCCCCTCCCCCCAAAGCTCGGGAGCGGTCTGGCCTGACCCCTCCCCTAGCGAGGCTGACCCCCACCCCTCTCGACCAACTTGGAAGTATAATTTTTTATTTACTGCCAAAAACATGATTTTTTACCTAAAAACAGTGTTTACATACACTTTTTAGGCCTAAATAGGCTGTTTTAGAATATAAAATCCAATATTAGACCTAAAAACACTTAAATTATTGATTTAAAAAACTTAAAAAATCGGACCCCCTGACCTAATAAAAGTATTTTACGCTCTGGAAAAGTTTTTAAGATAATGCCAGTATAGCTGCAAAAAGTTGAATTGGGATACTCCACTAGTCTTGTATGCCTTATATCCGTTACTAAATTTTTGTATGCGTTAATGCGCTATGGGTTGCATTTCTTGGGTGGGTATGAACCATACATGGGCACGGGGGGTTGGGGGGGTTAACCCCCCCCAAATTCTGAGAAAGGGGGTTTACCCCCCACTCAGAAGTGGGGGGAGAAAAAGTTAACCCACCCCCCAATTTTGGGAAAATTCAAGAAAAAAATGTCTGTAAAATGACTTCTAACTGCCCCCAAACTTAAGTTTTGAGGTCAAAATGAATGTTTTAAGCAATAAAAAGCTCAAAAATGCTATAAAAAGGGCTTTTTGACCTAAAATTTGCGTTTTTTACCATTCATTCATTTCTCATTCATTCAATTTTTCATTCAAATTCGAAAAACGATATGGGTAAAATGCACTCCAGAAAAAAAAAACGATATGGGTATTTTGCGTTTCTCGGATTTTAACCCCCCCCCCCCCCAAATTTGGGGTTTAACCCCCCCCCACTCCGGACCAACTTGCCCATGTATGGTAGGAGCTGTTTTTTACAGTTAGAAATTCACTGATTGCGTGATTAGTGGCCGGAGTATTTATAACCTTTCCTGCGAACTTTTCGAAAATCCGGGAACCCTGGAAATATTTCACCTTCCAGATCGTTTTTTTTTTCATCTAAAAATATTTTTGACTACCGTTGTAGGAAATTACATATCGGATTCATTCTTCATCTTAAGAACTCAAGCAAGTTAAAGGGGTGATTTATAAAATCCCCTGAATTTTTTCTAGGGAGGGGGACCCCTCTGTGCCCCTCCCCCAAAAAAAAACACCTATGGGTGGTATATGTATATGTACGGTTATTCTACAGTAATAGTTTTATTAAAATAAAAATTTATTTATTCTATTCATGATTCGGGAATGACAAAGGAACATTTTAAATAAACTCGTAACAAATTTGGATTCCTGGCATAGGTGGGGTAAACCCCTCTCTCTAAGAAAATCTCGAAACTGCCAACATCCCTATCAAATTTTGGACTACCACTGGATACATAGGTGAGAACGGTCCGGGAAGCTAGGGGGTGGGTGGTTACCCGGGGTAAATCGAATTTTAAATTCTAGAGGGGATCCGGTTCGGACACCCCCTAGCTTTAAAGCAAAACAGTTTTAAACCATAACAACTTTTTATAGGATAATACCAAAGGTGGATAATCTAATAAAGGTATGTCACAGCGGTCTGTACCAGCGTGCATCATAAAATCCAATTCGGGCCGCATGTCCGGCCAAAAGCCGCATGTCCGGCCAAAAGCCGCACGTCCGGCCAAAAGCCGCATGTCCGGCCAAAAGCCGCATGTCCGGCCAAAAGCCGCACGTCCGGCCAAAAGCCGCATGTCCGGCCAAAAGCCGCATGTCCGGCCAAAAGCCGCACGTCCGGCCAAAAGCCGCATGTCCGGCCAAAAGCCGCACGTCCGGCCAAAAGCCGCATGTCCGGCCAAAAGCCGCACGTCCGGCCAAAAGCCGCATGTCCGGCCAAAATAACAAGAACGCAATGCAGCAAAATTAACTCCCTTGTGGCCGGACGTGCGGCTTTTGGCCGGACGTGCGGCTTTTGGCCGGACATGCGGCTTTTGGCCGGACATGCGGCTTTTGGCCGGACATGCGGCTTTTGGCCGGACATGCGGCTTTTGGCCGGACATACGGCTTTTGGCCGGACGTGCGGCTTTTGGCCGGACATGCGGCTTTTGGCCGGACGTGCGGCTTTTGGCCGGACATGCGGCCCGAATTGGATTTTATGATGCACGCTGCTACAGACCGCTGTGACATACCTTTATTAGATTATCCACCTTTGATAATACTACATTTTATTGAATAAAAAGCGATATTCTGGTGTAAAAAAGGTGTAAAAACATGAATATGTGTTAAAAATTCACGTTTTTGGAAGAAAATTTCGTATAAAAAAAGTACCTAAAATTTTCTCGAGGAAGGTCAGATTTCAAATTCTAAGGGGGGGTCAGCGGTCAGAGGTAATAAATTCGGAAATTTGGAGGGAGGTGGGGGCCCCTAGATTTTCGTTTAGGAGGGTCCCAAAATTTCGAGGCTAGGGGGTGGACGGGTGGACCCCACCCTGCCCCCCCTTTCTCACCTATGATTGGACACCCCCTCCACCCTTAAAATTTGTGTGGGTACTTCCAGTACTAAAAAAGCTAGTTTAGTTTAGTTAATCATGCACCCTATAATCAACCATCATAATCGGCACTTTTGAAAATGCATTTAATTTCGGCACTTTAATTTAGTTTTCAATTTTTCACTCAGATAAAAACAAATTAGAGTAAAAATAACCAATATGGCAATAAATGTAGCAATCAACTTTCAAATAAGCGATTAAACATTAATATTTACCTAAAAACAAGAAATTTAGCCTGAAGAAAAAAGTGCCGAAATTAAATGCACCAAACGAATTTTCCAAAGTGGCCATTTTCGATATCGTCCTTTATAAAACGAAATTAACGTAGATGTTGATTGTTATGCATATCATTGTGTTCAGAATAAAAAAATACACAAGTTTGCAATATAGAACTTTTTAATCAAACAAAGCTGAAAAAGTTATGGCCAAAAAACGGTTTTAAATATCTCCAAAAAGTGCCGAAATTACATGCATTACCCTATACCCCAAAAGTTTTTTGGGAAATCCCCCCTTTAGATTTGGAGGGTAGGGTATGAAATGAACCCCAAAATCCGAGAGGCTGTCCACTCCACCTATGGTTCCTCGTATTGCACATACTAAACACATAGACAATATTTTTTTGCAACAACAAACAAGTAAAAATACAATTCTTTCGTATATAATGCAAAGCATGCTTATATCACCTTTAAAATGTGGTAAATTTTTACCCAATTTAGGGATATTTTTGTAATTAGGCTTTGTTTGGATTTTAAACAAAACGGTATAGATAAATTAAGCAAAAAAAACGGTTATTTTAATTATACAAACAAAATTTCGAAAGGGGAGCCATATTTTGAGGCTAATTTGGGTGGCCATCACCCTACCCCCTTTTTCCCACCTATGAACGTAACACGTCATAAACGTTCTAATTGAGTTCATTTTGAAATCAAATTTTTTATAGTATACCAGACCTTTGCACGGTCTAGAAATGCCCCCGGTCCAAAAATGATAAAGCACCCAAAAATCATGGCGCCATCATCATCGCGAAATTTTTGCAGTTTTAAGCCTATTTCAATACACTCTAAGCCATTTTAAACCTATTCTACTTTAATTTCGCTTTTTTTGTCCCTTTTTCTTTCTTTTTTTCCTTCCCCCTGCTTGCCCCATCCCGTTTTAAAAAAGTTGCCCCCGTGCCTCCCAATAAAACCCCCCGGGGAGGGAGTGCACAAAAACATGAATATGTGTTAAAAATTCACGTTTTTTGGAAGAAAATTTAGTATAAAAAAGTACCTAAAATTTTCTCGAGGGGAAAGGGGGGTCCAATTTCAAATTCCAGAGGGGGTCATGGGTAAAAAATTCGGAAATTTGGGGGAGAGGGGCCCCCCTAGATTTTCGTCTAAGGGGAAGGGTCCCAAAATTTCAAGGCTACGGGGGGGCGGGGGGGAACCCACCCTGCCCGCTGCCCCCCTTTCCCACCTAGGGTTCAGGGGGTTCCTATATTCGAGTTAATCGTCGTTACTATGAAACAAAGAGTCAGAATCATAGGTGGGCAGGGGGTTATACCCCCAAAAAATCCCGACTATCCCCCCGCCCCCCCCCCCTTCCCCTCCCCCCCCTTTGGGGGTACCCCGGACACCCCCCCCCCCTTAAAATTTGGGGGGTCCCAGTACTAAAAATGGGGTATTTGGCGTATACCGGTACCCCAAAAAAATTTTCGAGACACCCCCCCCACCCAAATCTGGGAGGGAGGGCCGAAATCTCAGGAGGCGAACGGCAGGCGCCTCGCTGCGGGACCGGGGTCACGCCACAAGCCAAGCAAAAGCGACGGGGAGGGCGGGCGGAGCCAATGTCTCGATTGACACGAAAAACCACGCTCCATACATGGGCAAGTTGGTCCGGAGTGGGGGGGGGGTTAAATCCCAAATTAGGGGGGTTAAGTTCCGAAAAACACAAAATACCCATATCGTTTTTTTCTGTAGTGCATCTTAGCCATATCGTTTTTCGATTTTGAAGGAAAATTAGGTAAAAAACGCTAATTTTAGGTCAAAAAGCCCTTTTTATTGCATTTTTTGAGCTTTTTACTGTGTAAAACATTTATTTTGACCTCAAAACTTAAGTTTGGAGGCAGTTAGAAGCATAGATGAACAAGGGGGTAGGGTGGGGTCCACCCCCTAGCCTCGAAATTTTGCCCCCCCCCCTACAAAAAAAATCCAGGCCCCTCCTCTCTCGGTGGTGTTCCCAGGGGGGTGGGGCGGCCGCCCCCCCCCGAAATCCGGCGAAGCCGGATTTTTTGTAAGGGGGGACCCTTACGTTTTTTGAATTTTGGGAGAGAAAATTTTTTTCTTAAATATTAATACAGAAACTTTTCTGATGCCTTCCAAAAGCATATTAATAGTCAAAAAACTAAATTTTCCCCGCTTATTTATTTCAGTTTTTCAATTTCAAATCGATTTTGCCGCTCAGTTAAGTAAGGCATACATGTTAAATAAAACTACTACAAACATTATTAACCTTTTATTAACGTTTTAAACACATGTTTTAAATGGATAGGAATAAAAAAACCTTAAATTTTGTTTTAATTATCATCTGGAATTAAAATTTCTAGTGTATTTTAGCGCCTTAAATTAAAAATTTTCTCGCCCTGGGGGGCATTCTGCCCCTCGGACCCTCCTGACAAGGGACTCTGTCCCTTGTCAGGGAAATTTTAAGTAAATTTTAAGTACTTGTTTTATAATTTTAAGTAGTTGTTTTATACTAAATTTTCTTGCAAAAACGTGATTTTTTAACACAAATTCATGTTTTTACACCGTTTTTATACCTAATTATCGCTTTTTATTCAATAAAATGTAGTATTATCCTATAAAAAGAACTATTATTAAAGTTATTATGGTTTAAAACTGTTTTGCATTGGACACCGGACCTTATCTGACCCCCCTCTACTTTTCAAAATTTCGCACCCAGGATCGACCCCCCCCTAAAAAGCTAGGGGGGGGTTCGACCCCCCCTAGGACCCTCCTCCTAGATTTTGAATTGTCATTTACCCGGGGTAAACACCACCCCCCTAGCTTTTTAACCGTGTTCATCTATGGTTAGAAGCATAGATGTTTTTGGTCGGGTCCGCTAGGGGGGGGGGGGGGGGTCCACCCCCGGGTGTAAGGCCAAAATTTTTTAGGGGGGGGGTCCAGGGGGGTCCGGACCCCCCTGGCTTTTAGGGGGGGTCGACCCCGGGTGCGAGATTTCAAATTTAGGGGGGGGGTCAGGGGGGTCCAATTTTTCAGCAAAATTTTTTAAACTCAATAATTTAAGTGTTTTTAGGTCTAATATTGAATTTTATGTATTAAAACAGCCTATTTAGGCCTAAAAAGTGTATTTAAACACTGTTTTTAACTAAAAACCTGTGTTTTTGACAGTAAATAAAAAAATATACTTCCAAATTGGTCGGGAGGGGGGAGGGGGGGGGTCCAGCCTTCCAGGGGGGGTAGGTCGGACCGCTCTCGAGCTTGGGGGGAGGGGGGGCCCCCCTGGATTTTTTCCAGGGGGGGGGGGGGTCCAAAATTTTGGCTCTAGGGGGGGGGGGTGCACCCCTCTGTCCCCCCCAAAATCAACTCTGGTTAGAAGTCATTTTAAAGAAATTTTTTTCTTTATTTTTCCAAAATTGAGGGGGTTAACTTTTTCTCCCCCCACCACTTCTGAGCGGGGGGGGGGGGTGTTAAACCCCCCTTCTCAGAATTTTGGAGGGTTAACCCCCCCGTGCCCATGTATGTTTTCTTCTCCCCCCCACTTCTGAGTGAAGGGGGGGGTTAAACAAACCCCCTCCTCAGAATTTGGGGGGTTAACCCCCAACCCCCCCCCCCTCGTTCCCATGTGTGGGTCGGGTATCGTATACCCCCAAAATCGAGAGGCTGCCCACCTATGGTCAGAATCGTCAAAAAACACTCGTCATTGTGAGTCTTTGTGTCTTAGTAACGACATAATGCTGCATAAATATAGTTACAGTCATTCGTCTAGTATTAAAAAATTGCACGTTAGCTTTTTGAGTTTTTCTTCTTCGTATTTTCAATGGGGTTCCGGCACGTGACCGTCCACGTAAAAGTTCCTCGTGGCGGCTGGAAGCGTGAGCACAATCCCGTCCAATTTTTTATTCAAGATAATCTGACAGCCGAGGCGGGAATTGGCTTTTAAAAACACGGCCATATCCAACATGTCCTCTTCCTCCTCTTTAGGTTCCGGCAGGAGATCAAAATACCAAAAATATACAATCCGGAACTTTTCTTATTATTTTAAAACATTAATTAATTATTTGGTCTGTGGCGACCCAAAGTTAAAGCGAAAATAACCAGGCGCTGAAAAATTTAGACAGCCAAATTTATTGAAAAATTTGGTCGATACAGGAATTAAACTTGTAACCTCCAAAGTTGACTTTGGCGTGCTATCCATTACACCATAGGCCGGACACTGAATGGGAAAGATAATCACCTTTTATTACCGCTTGCACTTTTAAGTTTTCACAGAAGGGACACAATGTGTCACAGGTCATATCTTTTTAACGGCACACCAACCTGACCAAGTACGATAAGACATACATCA